>WHYT01017271.1:172223-213910 GCA_009806455.1 Tetrax tetrax | reverse complement strand
TTCCCTCTTTCCCCCCCCCCCCCCCCCCCCCAACCTAAAGACTATTTGAAATAGATATTCCAAGAGTGGCTAAAGAGTAAATACACTTTCAAGATACTTTAAAATACGGGTGAAATCTAGAGAAGAATGTAAGTCAGGCCCCAAAATATCCACACAAAAAAATCTCCACACAAAACAGTCTCAGGGTTTCAGTAGCTCCCTTGGACAGACTGCCATATACCAGCTACAATGTTAGTAGACATTAAACTAATGTTCGCAAGAACAGACTATTTACACTGTCAAGTGACTTTGTTTAACACTTGTTCATGTATATTTTGTGCTATTTCTAACTATGCCTAACTGTATAATTGTAACAATTCATCTGAAGCTAAGTAAACAGTTTGAAGGGTAAAATTAGTTCATTTTCAATGGAAAAAAAGAACAATAACAATGAAAGAAGTAATCACAAGGAAAGTTCACAGTATTTGAGGCTCATTCTTCAAACAAGGTTTTTTAGATTTTTTTTTTTTTCAATAACAGTCACTGCCAAGGAGAAGGAATGAACAATTAAAATAAGATTTAGAACGACAAAAACATGTATAAAATTGATCTCATGCACTGGAGCATACAGAAGCAGTGTGCTAGGAAATAACTGCAATCTGAAATGTTTTGAAAGCTGGGGAACAACTGTAAACAGAACATTAGGCCTGGTTTTCTTTGCACAAAAAAAATCTTCCTCACATGACCGCTATGTGCAGTTTGGAGGAAGAGAAAGCAACGTTCCAAGGGTTTATGCCAGGCTGTATTTCACCTCCCAGTTAAGGGGTGAAAAAAAGCTACAGCTTTGAAGTCTAATATTGCAGGTATGAAGTATATACAGCCCTTACAAAGGCACCCAAGAGCCATACATCGAGGAATCCCACCACGTAACCGAAGTACAGGGATCTGTTTTAATGTGCCAAATATTTTACTTTGCGTGTTTCATTCCGTAACAAATTTTGTATCATCTGTTTTCAACACATAAAGGATATAGGCTGCAGATGCAATTACATACTTTCCCTCCCTAACCACACAGAGAGAAATTTATTGCAATAACAAGGGGCATTTTATCCTGTTAGCACTACAAGAGAAGTACCCACAAGCCCCAGTTCGAAGCACTAGGCAGGCAGATCTCCTTAAAGAAGCTCAAGCAATGCAGGAGTAGTTGAAAAATTGCAAAATAAAAACCCTCTAACAATTACTCATTTATCTAGCATCAACCAGTTGACATCTGGTTAATTGATACCAGGCTTAGGTTAATTCTTATATAGCTGGCAAGTCTGCAACTGAATTCCTGTTTGTCTTCAAGATTCTTGGAATATTATTGGTTTGCTGAAAAAATACACAGAGTTGGGCCTTCATTACACTTGCGAAAGCTTTGTTCCCAAAGTATCGGTTTGAATAATTTGACTAGAAGAGACAATGGCTTACATTCCAGGGGTGAAGTTGTCATGAAGTGCTCTGGGGAAAGCATCCTACACCCCACACTGATAAAAATAACTGCAACACATAAATGAGGTGTTGTTTTGTCACTAATCATAAAGGAAGACAGGTTTCAGTTTCACTTCAGTGCCAAAAGTAAGCATTCTGGAAATGCTTAATGGGTGTGTGTCATTACAGCTTTGTTTTTTAAGCAAGGTCAAATTAGTGCAAGAAAATGTCTTAAATTTAATCTGAGATGGGACTGGAACCATCACAGGAATACAAGGTCAATGCGTACCTCATCCTGCAAATGAAAGAGCGCCTGGATCCCATGCACATTCTCATCGAGGACTGCTGACCCTCTTTCTTTACTGTTCCAGTCTTCAAGTCCAGGATTCGTCCTAGAAAAGCCAGGGAGAGCAACTGATGTTCAGTACATAAATTTAATTCCATTTACTACAAACTAAGACGACAACAAGCTCATAAGCTAAATTTCATTAGCCCAGTTACAGGAAAAAATAGCAACAAAAAAATCTTGATCCTGCTCTCATATCGGTTATTTGCTGGCTTAACTAATGATTTCAGCAAAGCTGACCAGAGTCACAACACTGACGGCTCTTTTCTCGGTTGGCCCAAGACCATCTTCCACGGCAGGGTCAAATATCTGGAGGCAGAGAAGACAATGACAGCAAGCACAGCTATTTCACTGATCTGCTCACTCCACTCTTCAGCAGAACTGTGGATAAAGCAACAGGTATCATTTCCCTGACAGCTGCTCCTCTTTCACTGCACTCTCGTGTCTATCCAGAATGCCCTCACCGTAACACCCCCTCATATTCAGAGCTGCAACGACGGTGAGGAACACCTAAGATCAGGTTTTTCTCCTTGGTGATACAGGAGATGTCACAGCAGCACTTGTGGTGGGGCCCTTTCAGAGCTGACAAAAACCTGACATGTCAGCATGTTTTTAAAGTTAATTTTCATCTGGATCAGTGAGATGATCTGACTATGCAAGGTCCATGGCTGGACCCTGCTGATCAGCATAAGCTGACTAGAAACCTCAGAATCTCACCCCACAGAAGCAGCATCAGTCATCTATCAAGTCATCTCGAGAGAGGACAGGACAGAGGGAGCACTGAGCTGAGACTCCTACAGTAAGCTGGAAGAGGTCTTTATTAAAAAACAAAGGTAGCACGGCAGTAATAGATTAATCTTTCCATTCTCCTGAGATAAAACAAAAAGGCAGTGATTGCTACAGATAGGTTTAGATCAGTGATGGCAAGATACAGGGTATCACCTAAAATCCTATTGTTTAGCACCAAAGAACCAACATAATGGACTTTTGCATCTACGGCTCAATTGCTAACAGATGACTATAAAATCTTGCACATTAATAATACGGACTAGAAATGAATCACTGGCCCAGATCCACAGTGCTTCAGGGCTGGATATAGCCACAAAAGTGACAGTGACCAAAAGAAATGCAGTGAAACAGCCGCTGGACAATTAAATGTGCTGACGACACACAACCATGAGGAAACCTACATGTTTAAGGCAGGCATCTTTCAATAACTGAAACTACAGAAGCCTAAGTTTTTACTGTGACATAACTAGCCAAGTTTACAGCAATATAAGATACGATACAGCAATATAAGATATGATACAATGTCTGTACTAAATTGAAGAAATCGTGCAGAATACATTCAAAGTCTCCCTCATCAGACTTACTTAAAAGTCTCTGTCCAAAAATTAAGTTCTGAAATAACCCTACTGCCAAACATTAATTTCAGAATTACTTTAACTGAAAACACTGACCTCCATCCACGAATGGGACTAAAATCACTACAAAACAGCTTAGAGATTAGTTTTTTAGATTAAAAAAACTAGGCAGCAGCATTTTATTCTTAAGATATGGTCAAGATAACCACTTCTGGAGGAAATCCATGCTTGTCTACAGAATGTCAGGTGTATCTCCAAGGTATATCTCAGATGGTTAAGTAGTTAGCAAGCCTGGGAACAATTCCTAAAGAGGTTTCAATTCACAGCACTGGACTAGATATTAATATTGATGTATGATTCAGGTGTCAGCTGGGAAGAAATCACACCATTGTATTTCCCAGCTCAGTGATGCTGACCCTCTGATGCAGGATGGATCTGAGGTTCAAACACACTCCCCTTCCCTGCATCAGAGAGTCTGTCTCTCTGTCTCATTTTCTGTAGCCAAGTCAGAGTCTACTTCCCCATCACCTCAACGAATAACACAATTTAGAGAAACAAAATATCATTAGGCAGGAGGCAAACTGACTCACAAATGAAGGCAACACATGACAAAGCAAATAAAGACAGAATATATGTGCAGGACCCAACGGCTGTCCCAATGAGCATGCAAGCCAAATCAAACCACTAAAAGCATTTTTCTCTTCGGACACAATAACTTTGTCATACACATAAACAAAAGAAGAGTTGTTTACTGTGCACTTTTTGTTCCCCATTCCAAAACAAATTCTTGAAGTGACACTAATCATCAAAAAGCTGTGACAGCAAACGTAACTCAAAGAGCTAACAGAAATTTCTCAGTTTTTATCACCCAAGAGCATCTATAAAAATAAGTATACTTCAGAATTACATGGCCACTAAGTCTAAAATTGCTGACATGTTCCTTTGGCATGTCTGGAATCCCTGACAAAAGTAATAGTTTTTAAATTTAGCTTTTTGTTTTGCAATGTCTTAGAAGTATGCAGCAGATAACAAATAGTAGTCTAAATTTTGCTGTGACTTACAAAATCCCTGCAGGGGGTACGTGAGGGTATGAGTCAGACAAATGTCTGGTGCACAGACATTACGACAAAGCTCTCAGCAGATTGTTTCAATAGTCCATGGTGTGTGTGTTAACCTGGTCGAGCTCTAACAACAAAGTGCAGATTTTGATGAAGAACAAGCAGTTTGTTTCTCATGTATTATTAGCCGCTTCTGATCAAACTATACTAAAAAGAGGAAGAATTATAGTTGAAGGAGAAAGCTTTCGATTTAGCTCAAGCAAGCCTGTCAGTACACTCCTTGGGATAACAGGGATCTTGTAAGACAGAACGTATCAGGGCTCGTATCTCTGATGGAGCTTTTAAGTTAATAATAGTTAATAATATTAGTGTCACCAGGTGTGTAGAGTGCATCTGGCAGACTAAACTGGGAAACAGCCCGCTGTGAGATCTGTATGCAGCCAGTGTGGCCATGCAGCACAGGTAAATGCCAGCTTTGGAAAAAGAAAGAGCGTAATACTCCCAGGTGCTTGCACCCTGTGTCTGCCTGCAGTATTGCACAAACGCTGCTAAGAGTTCTCCTGTTTAATGACGGCAATCTCGACATGGTGTTACCCCTTATTTTCATATTAACTGCTCAAGAAAACATCTTAATTCCTAGACCTAGACTTACAGCATTTAGCTCCTACCAGATAATTCTAAAGAAGTGCAGAGAGATGGAAAACGGTGAAGTCAGGACAAGTGGGAGTTGTATCACAATATTTGCCGTGGCTTCTTATTGCTATGACAATCTGCAACTGTGACAATGCAATGTCACCTGGTCTCAAGACAAAACTCACAGCTGTTTCTCCCCAGGCTCCTCACCATTCCACTTCTACCTGCTTTAATATCATCTACAGTTCGCTGCAGCTGCTCATGTGAAGGATTTTGGCAGGTCCCACATTGCAGTCAAGCAAACTGCCATAAATCGCAACTCCGTGTCATACAGACAGCTCAGTTCAAGGAGGCTGCACGCTCTGATGACAGCTCTGTCACAGAACCACAAAACATTCGCATCTCTGTGTATTCCTGCATCTTTTACACCGGTGCTGCTGCCTTGGTGATAAATGCTCATTCAGGTTTCTCCACACGAAACACAAAGTACATTTGATGTAAAAGTTGGTGATTATATTCTTATTCATAAGAAATACTCTAGGATGCTGTGACAACTTCTGCTAACTGAATAGTGCACATGCGCATTTTCAAAATTTCTTCTTCTAGTTTCTTCAGAACAGTTTGAACAACCCAGTGCCACCACCAGCTGGATCTTTTATGAGCTTCCCCATAAACTGGTAATTGCATGTAGTTCATTTTCGTGTTAAACTTTTCCCCTCTCCACCCGCAGGCACAGCCCTCAGACACACCGAGTGCAGGGTGCGTGTCTCCATCACAGCACTACCGTGGCTGATGCCGCTGCCTTATTACCATCTGCAGCAGCTGCACAACTCAGGGGAAACCAGCTTACTCTGCTGAGAAAGCAAAGAAATGAGCACAATGCATACCAAAACCAGCACACAAATCTCTCCAGTTGGCCTGGGTATGACCGATCATTTGTTGAAATCTGCCCACTACAGTCCCCAGTTCAGAAGGCAGTATTGCTGAAACCTGTAATGAACCACTTGTCCTCCGAGCAGGAATCCACCATGCGATCCAGGTACCTGATGTCAAGCTGTCGTTACGGGAAAGGGTTGTCAAGGGGGCCGCAGAGGTGAGGACAATGGGCAAGAGATTAATTACTTGGGTAAAATTATAGAAGCCGTATAAAATTCTTGGCACTAGAGATTAGTTAGCAACCAATTCAAGTACTGAGGATACATGCTCCCTCGTGTTACGCTGCAGCATGTTTTCAAAGATGCTCTAAAAAATTCCCATAATGATCAAGGGGACAAATGTTCATATTGGCACTGACATGCCCCTCGTGTGTGCCAAGAGTGAACAAATTACGCATGAACCCTCCCCTTTCGGATCTCCACTTGCTACTGTGAATGTTCAAATACCTTTTCTGTGCTTGCAATGTTTGAGATGAACCTAAGCCAAGGATTGGCTTGGGCCTACTGAAGTTCACGGGGTTTCAAATCTGGGAGTTTGGCGCAAATCCATCTTTCCACAATAGCACTAGCCTGTTAGAAAATTTGCTCCTCCATATTTAAGCACTGCAGGCTAAGGTTTATAGCCTGGTAATCAAACACAGTCTGTTCTTTGTTAGTTTTTTCATTCTTTTTTTTTTTTTTTTGGTGGATTCAAAACTCCATAAGCTTCAATACCTAATTCTACCACAAATGCTTTCTCTGCTGGATTTCCAGTTCCTAAGAATCCTACAGTCTGTAATTAGAAAGAATGGTTATTACACGAGAGCTTTCTTTTACAAAAATTTCAGTGCAATTTGAAATGGCTGTCTCTAAAAACAATCATATGGTATTCACATCCAGCTTGCAGCATGGAAATAACCCCCTTTTGCAACAGAAGGCTACAACCTGTTTAGAAAGACCAGAAGAAATTTGTTTTGGCCTCATGCACACACAAATACTGTTGGCAAAGTGCATGATACAATTTTCCATTTCCCTTTAACTCATCAGTAGATGGACTGCTGCACAGAATCTTGGACCTGATAAGGAAACAGTCTGAATTAATGTATGAAGTCTCACCTCGTCCTCAATACCTTCAGTAACCCAGCAAGCTTCATGCTGTAGTTGATAGTGTCTTGTCTTACAAAAATGAATGATATTTCATAATTATTCTCAGCCACCAGATTATCTACATATTTCCTTCCAGGCAAAATAAAATAAAGGATAAACTAAGTTTGGTTTGGACAAGATAACAAAAGATGACTTTGTGCTCATCACAAATACTCCACAGGCTACTCAGGGAAGACAAACAGGACACAGGAATATTGACCCAAACATCCTTATGAAAACTAAAACCATCTTGATGTTACTAGAAAAACGGAAAAAACAAGACAGAGATGCAGGAAAACAAAAGGAAATAATTAAAAATAAAAGCAAAGTGATGGTCACAGTACTGATGCTTCTGGACACAGCTCCAAATGTAAGCTGACCCTCAAACTGAAGGGTCAGAGAACAAAGGACAACTTCTATGGCGATGCTCTCTACTAGTACGCTAAGTCTTTAGAGAGTCGTGGTAGAGATCAGCTTAAAGATGCGTGTTCTCCACTAAAACTACCAGCTGCCAGCCCATCACGCAGAAGCATAACACTGCAAACAAACTATTTACTATTCTTTATTCCCTAGGGAGGCAGCACAGGAAAGTCCTTATCGCTCCTGAGTGTAACATCAAAAGCCGACTCTGCTACTGTACCTCAGGACACGGAAACGGTGCACGAAGACAGCAGTGGCGGTTGGATACTGAATCCACAACAGCTTGTACAGATGTAAGACACAGGTCACTGCTTAGACCAACAATAAAGTTCCAGAAAATGAAGTTAAACTCTCCTTTTTTTTTTTTTAATTTTTCATTTATCAGTTTAACACATATGCACTGACTACAGGTGAACATCCAGCTTTACACCAGCTGAGGCATGCAGCTGGCGGAGTTCTATGGATGCATTATGAATACATAAACAAAACATGTTCAATAAGAAGATTAAATAGCCTAAATTTGACCAATTTATATTAACTTACTCTTGATAAGCTCATGCCAGAGCAAAGCAATTATTTTGCATTAATTCAACAACTAAAAGAAAATAAAAATTGTTAAAAAATTTATGCCCTTACAATTGTAAGAGATACAATTGTATCTCATGTTTAACGCTGCTCAGCAAGTGCTTTAAGCTCTATTAAGTTTAATAGACATACATCCACCCCATGCAACTCAATATGAAAAAAATTACAGATGATCTAAGAACACATTAAGAATCAAAACCGAAATGCAAACACAGTATTTGAAGGCTCTCCTTCCAGGAACTCACATACAGATAAACCAGAAGCAGCTCGCAATATCCAAATAAAACAATATACACATTAAAAAAAAAAATCATGGTCATATCTCTTCTTTCACAATTCTGGGCTTTATTATTTACATAAAGGTAATGTTCATAAAAGCACCAATACATCTATCACGTACACACACATATTAGAGCACACAGCTCCAGTCCTGAAAGCCCAAGTCCCTGCCCTATAAACAACAGGGCTGTAGGGTTGGTGAGACTGAGAGCAACTGTCATAGCACAGAAATGCACTGCTGGTGACACAAGTATCCTCCAAAACCACAGCATCCCTTCAGTATCGCACCATGAAAGACAGGAACTATGTGGAGTGAACGCACCAAATAATATAATCTTAATAAAAGTGTACCCATCTCCCTGGCTCTTCATTGAGTGGAAAGTAACCGCATCAGCAATAAGAACAGCCTGGACACTCAAAACACGGGTGGACTTAAGAGCATCCTAACTTCATATTACAAACTAAGGGCAGAACCACACAACTGGCACCAGTTACACTGTGCACCTAAAACCAGCACTGATTTTACACTATGCTTCTCGTCCACATCAGAGGTCACACTACAGCTCTCCCAGGCGATGCTTGCTCACCTGGTGTTTATTTTACCACCACTACTTCATAGTTGCTGAGTAGTTAATGGGCTTTAAATATACGACAAAAAGACACCAATACTTGGTAACATTTAAAACAAACTGAGAAGTCACGAGGCATGCACAGCTCTAGAACATAAGAGCCTGATGAGGTTGTTTTCACAAAACAAATTTGCTAACTCACGATGCTTAACTCACTCACCAAAACCCCTGCTTATTCACAAACAAGGCCAATGTGCAGGCACTGGTGGTCCTAACGCGCTCGTCTTCCCCTCAGCACGGCCGCCTGGGGCTGCTGCCGGGACTCGCAGTAACGCGGAGCAGATGGGCTCGTCACCGCCAGCAGCCTTTTCTCTTTCACACTCGTTTTGCATCCATCCGGAGTCCCGCAGCTGCACTGTTAGCTGTGTACGTACTGTTTGAATTCACATGTGGAAAGGGTCTGCTCTCCAGACTGTCTCACCTGTGGGTGCAGGAGTTCTGCCTGGAAGGTGTCTGGTAGCACAGGTCATCCCTTACTGGTATCACAGCCTGGATGGACCATAATCACAACTTCAATCCTTGGCTTACGGGAAGCTCAAGACACAGCACGGGGGGGAAACGTGTTCCTGACCATATGGAGATGGTCGACGTGTTCTAAATCTTTCCTGATATTAAAATCATGATCCTATCAAATCTTTCAAGGAGTAGGTCAGAGGGACTTTGAGGGAGGCAATACTGTAGGTGGAAACAGGGTCTCCCCACGCACTCTTCCCACCCTTGCTTCCCAGCTGGTCTGACTGTATGGAAAGCATGGGATCTTCCCACAGGAGACTGCACCCTACCAGCAAGGCTGTACAGCAAGCCAAGATTTATACCTCTGTCCTCCTCCTGTGCCCAGGCCTGACTCCTGGTCAGCGACACTGGTATACCAACAACCCTTGAGAATACATTACAACTGTGAAATCAGTCAGCCTCATGCAGCCTGGAACAAAATCAGGGACCACACAGGACTTCCCAGCTGTCATTATACCGCATGTGTGTGAACCGTGGAGCTCCCGGGGTGGCAGGGATAAAATGCAGTCACTCTTGCTCCAAAGCGGGCAGTGCCTTCCACCCAAACGTTACGAGACGGCTTTAGCTCTCACAGGCTGGGGCTTCACTGCTCTCGTGCACTTGTTTTATTGCACAGCAGCAGGCAGCACCACATCCCTACCCCACTGCACATACCACAGCATCACAAAGCGTCGCTGATGCACCGACAAACAAATATATCCGTATAGAAAATAACTGCCTCCAAGTAGGTACTTGTTGGCAGACCTTAAAGCAACTTTCAGAGGAGATCCACAGCTCTACTCCTATTTTAAAGATGAGAACACCGAAGCCCAAAGGAACGATTTCTATTGTCTGTGGTGAACCAGCAGTGGAGGTATAGCTAGGACCAGGATCCAAGCTCATATAAGCAATATGAGTTCTCAACACACTCCAGCTGTAGATAAAAATCCTCAACAACATAATCCACAGTGATCCACAGGAAGTCCATAAAAATCTCATGACAACTATATTCTTATCGGGGCATAATCATTTTAAATGAGAAATAAACATGATTATGCTTCCAAAAGAAGACGATAGGCTGGGCAGCTGATTCATCTTTCTTTATATCCAGTGATAACCACTTGATATATACCAGTAGAGAACCTGAAACAAATTAGCCCAAATAAGGAAAAGAAATTTCACTTGAATCAAATGCTCCACTTTCATGGAGTGTTCCTTAGAACAAGGACATGCGCTTGTCATTTTTCCCCCCGCACTCATGAACAAATTCCTGGACTACCTATCTCCTAATGATGGCTAATGTTCCACTTAGAAATATAAACCATCAAAGCTCACTCTCTGCACTAGCCTCGTTTCTCAGGGGGACTATTTGAAGTCTCTAAATATGTTAAGGTTTACATCATCTAATTGCAAAAGGCGTTGTATAAGCATCAGAGTCAAGTTATGACATTCTTACAATAGAATGAAGAGTTGATCCAACCAACAGCAAAGTTAAAAAAATAAAAAAAGAAGTAATGCAATTGAAATGCAGCTATTTTTAAATCTCTGTCTGTCCCCTGCTCACCAATTGGAGACACTGACCTACAAAGGGGGAATTCAAAGGCTTTCTCACCCCCTCTTGTTTTTCAATAAAAACCCCTCGTGTTACACAGTTGTTTGCTTAATATAACTTTTTATAAAAGCTCAAGAGGCCAAAAGGTCTCTGCTGTGCCTGCCTTCACGTTTGACTAACCAGTCTGCATCCTTTAATTCTCCACAGTGTTGGGCAAATATGCATCATTTTAATTAAATTAAAAAGGAAACTATGCGGGCTTTTGAGCCTTGCTCTTGAGTTAATTTTAAGGGACTATCTGAAGGGATAGTGTTACAGATCACATGCAAGCTTCTCTGCTGATGGACCTGGAAAAACTGGACATAAAAACCCAAGCAAATAATTCAAAGCACATGTTGAAAGTTAAGTTATAACACTAAAAAAACCTCAAAACATTAACAGCTAAATGGTTTCAACAATGGTTATCTTACATATGGGAAACATACTAAATAAAATAGCTTACTAAGTAAATACTAAATAAAAAAGCTTACAGAAGCCCGTACAGATGTGTAAGCACTCCCTAGACATAAATACAACAGCATCTTTCTCCATTTCCAGGTCCCTGTCTGTAAATCAGATGGTGATCCTCTCTTTTTTCACCCTTGCGTTGTCCATTTAAGCTTCTGCAGCAGCAGCTTTACCTGGCTACAGGTTTGTGTAAGGCCTGGCACAGCCGCATTCTGATCTCTGCGGGTACTTTCAGGCTTAGTCACTAAACAAATCAATATCACCAAATTCACTGTTCCATGAGCTGGGCAGTTAGGGCAGCCCTTCTGCTACAACGATCAGATGTAACTGAAGGGAAGCCTGAGTGGGAGAGAATTACCATACCAAGGCTTGCCAGCGATCCAAGATACAAAGAGCTCCTCAAAAGAGGGAGCAGACTTTCCCTAACTAGAAACAGGATGGGAAACCCCAGGAACAGCTACTCCAAAGCACCATCAGCAGAAACTCCCATGACAGGACAGCTCTTCAAAATAACTCTGCAATATGTAATGCATTCTTTTACCATTCATAGCTGCATTCAAATCAATACATAAAGGCTGTAAGCAGCTCTTAAATTAACCCAGTTGTTTCACTTGAGTGCTCAGCAGGAAGCTTTACTAAACAGCACTTCTGCCACAAAAGTTTCAGCTCCTGGCATTTTCTATTACTTGTACTTAATTATCAAACTCAAATAACTGGGATATATGTAAATCAGTAAATACTAGAATCATCTGGTTCTAAAATTTATCTGTTCTCTGTTCCACATGAGCCGGTGACGCGCCATGGAACAGTCCATCAGAGGAAATAAATAATGACTGCAAGATGACTTTGTGAGATATTTTGCTGGGGATAGAATTAAACTTAAATACAAGAGGAGGGGAAGAGGGTGAGAGAGAGAGGGAGAACAGAAGACCCAAGGATGCTGTCTGGTTGTTTTTATAGGCTACTCCTTCAGTTCTATCAAAATAAGGTGCGTGGGGCAAAACTCCACTATAGGTTTTAATTCTCTTTCTGAAGACTCAAAACACTTTAAAAATTACATGCAAAGGTCTCCATACTACAAAAATAAAAAGAAGAATGTCTGGTGATGTAAGTTCAGATCTAAGGCACTGCATAGAATAGATCAAACCTCAGAAAACTGCTGGTGGGTCACGTCACCACTCTGGCTGTGTGCTGCCACATGGGAGGCTTTTCCCTCCACGCAGCTCTGTGCAGGATACCAGTGAGAAGCAAGTAGGTACTGTGGTCCCAGCAAGCTGGTGGCATGTCAGGAAAGGGACAAACACCACGGAAAGTCCTGCCTCTGCTGTTCCAGTACTATGAAATAGGAGAGCTCCAGCTAAGGAGAGAAAGATGGCAGCAGCATGGGATAAGTCAATTATTCCTCTTTTGAAGCAAGCACATACTCAGGATAGAGTACTGTCATGCTCAGGCACCACTCCTCCCTCTGCCTTCCTAGCCCGTTGCTACAACTCATCAGATAATAATAAAATACTTCAGTGCATTGTATTAACTTCATTGAGACAACACACCATTCCAATTAGCCTAAAGGAAAAGCTCGTTTTCCACAGAGCAGATGCTACGGCCAATACTGCATCCTCCCAGCATCTGTGGAGCTCTCATCAAAGCAGTGAAGCACCTGAGATTTACAGAGGGTTGCAAGCAGGGCCAGTGCCAAACAGCTCTGAGAGGCACGCTCAGACTGCTTTATTGGCAATGTGTTAACCGAAGAAGTTGGTTAGGTATTTGTGGAACACTAGCATTTTTTAAAAGGTGGGAAAAGAATCACTAACTCCATATATTTCATCATGTTTAACAAAATAGAGCAGGCTGAATAAATATTGAAGATTAAAAAAAAAAAAACCCACCACCCTTGAAAACCAGCAACTGAAAATGATCCAGTCAAACATCTGTGATAACAAACCCAAGTACTCGGCAGTTTCCAAATGAGAAACTCATGGTGACCACTGAAGAGAAAAAAAAAAACAAAAAAACCACAACCCGTTTGCACACACATGCCCAAACACCTGAAAATCCATCCTAGAAGCATTCTCTAATGCTCATCAGGTGTAGTAAGTCTGTCTCAGAGTACTAGGCTAAAGCTGCTTCCTGATTTTGGTAAAAATATGTACTGATCTCTTTAAACCACCATTATAATTACCAAAGTAATTTATAAAAAATATAACTTATAAATTATCACCAGTTTTCCTATCCATCCAAACAGAGCATCTTGCAGCAGGGAGACCACTGGGTCACTGTGTTTGTGTAGGAGTTGCTTCATGAATTCTTTTACACATAGCTGGCTTCCCCCAGTATCTAGGATCCCCCCCAGAAACGGCCCTAGAGACCAAAGAAAAACAAAATTCTCTTGGAATAAGTTAAAGAGATTAAACGTACCATACATTTAAAACATGATCATTTGAAAGTACCTATTTTTTGAGAGTAGAACGAGTTTTTCTTATTTCTGTGGTATTTTTAGTGTGCCAAAGGGCAGAAATGGCCCTCTATGGCCTTGAAGTCTTCTTTCTCACATAGTAACACAAAAAGCCAAATTCCAGCCTCCACATTATCCTTGTAAGATCATGGGACAACAGTCACTGGTCGAACTGCCACAACTGAATGAAGGATGTGTTTCATTCACTTCAACAGAAAAATGATCCACTTTGCAAAACATTATCTCACATCCGTAATTTAAGGCACGGAATATTTAAAACTGTCCTTGTCTTCCTTCTGGAGAGCCCAGCACATTCACAGACTTGGACAGCTCTCACTCACCCACTAAGCTTTTTTATTTTGTCACACAGAGCTGGGAAACTGTGCTTGATTAAATAAAGCAAAGATAGCAGAGGAGCTGAAGAGATGGGGGCTTTGAGCAGCACCAAGCACGCAGCAGCGGGACAGCCAAGATGTAGATGCCACACAGACCCAGCTTTCCTTGTTCCCTGCTCCCAAGCATCTACTGCACCAAGTCACCTGCTTGCAAACCAGATCAGGATGGGGGAAGCAGAACATTAATTTCCTCCATCCTACATATAAAAATCCCACCAGCTGAACAGACTAAAGCTGAAAACCCATAAATTCCTATGCTTGGCACTGCCCAAATTCAAAGGCCATCTCTTGCTGGCACTGTGACCTTCCTGCTATGCCCACAAAAATGTGGGCAGTTTTCTTCCTTTTGAACAATGGCACAGCAATGGGCTGGTGTGTATGGAAAGTCTTACATCTGAAACATTCTCTTAACTCTCCGCAATGCCGGTGGGACCACATAACTTTGCTGAAAAACAGGTATCACATGGTGATTTGGTAGTTGTCAGTAACGAGCCAAATCTCTTCCAAGATTTCACACTTAAAATAGGAAAAGATGGCCTTGCCAAAATTAGCTTTTTCTAGAGTAAAAACAGACTGGAACTTGAAATACTCTGTTCACATGAATCACTCATATATATTCTGTACATGGTAGCATATTTCAAGAATTCATGTCCTGAAAAAGAGGGGACAACCTCAGTGCTGAAGCTTCTGTTTTCAAAAATCTCTGTGTTCCTTTCCACTGCAGGTGCAATAATGCTGGCACAGCTGTCTCCAGCATCCACCCTTCCAAGGAATAAAGTGGGGGGTGTGTGGGTATGTGTGTGTGGGTGGGTGGAAAATCTCATAAAATATTAAGAGTCAAGTTTCAGACAGTTCTGCAGAGACATAAAAGATTTCAGGACATCTCATATCATGTGTATGGAAACTTTCTCTCCTCCCCATCCTGCCTGCTTTGTTGTGCGTTGTTTACTGAACGCCTGCTTGTCTTCACCTACAGGTAGTTATGTCTCATGGACATTCAGTGAAAACAGCTGATGGTGAACCACTGTTTTATCCTGGGATGAAAAACACAAGTAGCTATTAACTCTCTCTGTAAACAAAAAATCATTCCCTACCTGCCCAGAGGCCAACAGTCGTACTAGGTCAGTCATCCTGTGTTAAAATGTTAAAATCTAAAATACTGAGATCTGGTTTTAATTCTCTGTACTCTGACTTCCTAAGTTGCTGGGCTGGGCACGTTTCAGAGACAGATGGTTCTTTAGGGTTCATGTACTTAAAAGAGTTCACAGACAGAATTAAAAAAATAAAGAAATGTCAGTTGAAATGGCCCTTCACACGCAGAGTACTTTTCCAATGCATAAACCTCTGACAAATGTGCTCTTCAGAACCAAAGGCTAGGTAACAAAGTCCCAAAGGACTTTTGCTCCAGCTCCTTGTTTTGTCAACTGTCTCAGCAAGGACACACTTCTCTGAACAAAAGGGATTTTTTTACAGTTCCTCCCTCCAACCCCATCAAGGAGAGTTAAGAGAGCTCTGGGCGTAAAAGCATCCATATTAATCTTTGGCAAGTATCTTAATTTCTACAAAAGACACGGGGAAGACAACAGAGCATAGGACAATGTATTCTTGGTATAAGATTTAGGGCACCAATACCTGGACCAGACCTTTTACCTCTTTTTTTTTTTTTTTTTTTTTTTTTTAATAAATAGGCCAAGGAGAAGCTCCTTGGTTTGCTAATACAGTGCAGAAGTCATCCCATTACTTAAATGCTTTGACAGTATATCACTTTTCATTAGACATGAGTTTTCCTGTTACTGATGATTACATTTAAAACATAACAGAATACATTTGCCAGGGCTGAGTTTCTGGTCATGCCTCAAGTTAGTCTTTGAATTTCTTCGTAGAATTTTGCACACAAAGCGAAACAGGAGTCTCATCCAGCTCTTCTCTGTATCAGTTGGAATCTCTCCTAAATAATTCACTGAAGTCAAGAGTTCAAAACAGTGATCATGAATAAAAGCCATATTTGCATTCACTGCCTGGCTGCCCATTTGAGAAGAATTCCCCTTCTTCCAACAAAGTTCATGCAGAAATCAGACTTGGAAAACTGACATGGAAATATAAGACAGCTCATAGCACAAAAAAATCCTGTGGTGATTTTCAGGAAGAGTATCTGTTGCAGAGAAAAGTTACCCCTAATTTCTCTTTCACATGGTTATCTACCATTTGTCGAGCACTTCCCATCTGTTCAGTGCTGGGAAAAGCTTTACTCTGCTTCTCCACTGGTCTCTGGCACCATCCTCTTTCAGTTGAACACTACTTTTGTCACTTTTACAGACAATTTGACTCTATCTACAGCATCTGCATTTTGTGTCTACAAACTGTGCTTGGTAACAGAAAGCTTTGCAGTCAGTCAGCTGTTTTCAGCTGCACATGCTGAAAACATCATTGCAAGACAACACATTATTTGAAGGCTCCATGAGACGCGTTCCTCAATTCAAATCTGTGCTTGTGCTTGTCTCTTGGACTAATGTTTCCATAATACTCACGAACCACAGTGAATTGTCACACAGTGGCCTTTTCTTCTAAAAAGGTAACTATCAGCTCAACTTTTGCTGTGGTCAGTCACCATTTCCATCATAAAGTTCTACTTCTTTGTACTTATAAAATATGGCAATAAAATACCACGCCAAGATTAAACTTGGCATACAATTTCTGTCCAGAAGTAACCTCAATTAATCTTTTTCAGCTAGTATGTAAGTTGACTTAGTCATTTTTTTTTTAAATCGCTCGAAAATGTAAGCTGCAGAGGTTCTGGTTCTCATAATTTTCTTGCAGTCACAGCTCTGCAGTTTCAGCACCCCTTAACTGCTCAGCGAGAACTGTTTGCAAGGACTCCTGAACCTGAATGGCCTGAGGAGGCTTAGTGCCACGGACGGGATTGCGTATGCTGCTCCTTGCCTCGCCTTAGCTATTGAAAGGGAGGCTGAGGGAAGACCTTACAGCTGGGTTACTACGTGCTTTGCTGCCTGCAGCTCAGAATTGAATACAATAAACTCGAGTGTTTCCCATTTGCACCACTGGACATGCTACCTGCAGAACAGGGACCTCTGCCTTGACAAGCGTGTCTCAGACAGATAATGGAATCACTTGGAGAACTTCCAGGCAACCATACAGAGGTATCTATACTCCTCACTCTACTCTTTCACGAACTGCTTATGGAGAATTAGATTGGTAGAAATCAGTCTTGCAAATAATTTAACGAAATGCATTCTACTGTAATACTTCCTCAGTCATTTTCTGGAAAGTAAACATAGTGGAAGTATTCTTCAACAGTTATTTTTCTTTGCACTTAAAGCTAAGCTCTGTCTGCTCTCTGCGCCATTAGAGATTTGTTGTGTGTAGCTGTTCAGAGGCATTCGCTTGCATTAGGATTCCACCATGCTGTGTATTATTCGGCCCTTCACAACTTCCAACCCTGAACCTGCATCCGAACCAAACATCCATCAAGCTTCATCGGTGCATCCTAAGGGTCTTTGCTAATGGATTTTACTGTGGGATCTGATCTTCATCCATATTTGAAGTAATCTGTTTTCCCATCTGCAGATTTCCAATAACAAATAGGGAAAAAAAAGATATTATTCTGAATATCTGCCCCATTCTGATTAATCATGCCCACGACACATGTAAAGCCTTGCTGGGAGTGCTATTTGTTGCTATCATCAAGTCTCAGCTGCTGTCTTTTCTAGAGCATTTCAAACCGTACATATACTTCACAGTTCAGCCTTCCTGTTGCTGCAATGTGTTAGCAATTAATGTAGAATAAACAAGCAGAGAATTGTTCCATTTCCAGGGAATAAAACCTCCAAGGATATAAAATGGAATAGAAACTATCCATCCTTCCCCATATCCTGAGAGTTAAAAATAGAGCAGGCAATTAACTCCTCAAACACCCTATGTGGTTTAGGCCATAGTTAAACAGCCACTTCAATCTGGCATATGCTTTTACTGCTCCTGAAGCCCTGTCCTCTCCTTACCCTAAACTACTCACTCCCTGCTTCTCCTTGGTTAGCACAAGAGTTCAAGCAGCTCAATGATAAGGTGGGCCAAAGAGCTGTCTCTACCAAAACCAAGGTTTTTTTGCTTTGCTTTGCTTTCAGCTGGGTCAGGCCCCTTGACGTGACTCACTGTAGTACCACATAAATGCCAAAGAAGAGGGTGAGATGAGGTGAGGATTGCATAAGCTGGTGTGACTGCCAAAGAAATGCTCAGGCAACCACAGTCCCAGTCCCAGGCTCATTCCTGGGGGTAAAAATGTGAGAGGGACTCTGCTTTCTCCACCTACTTACTGTCGCTCCCCTTTGGCAGCGGCAGCCTCCCAAGTCCTTAGGGTCTGGAGCAGCTTCTCTGGGTGGCAGGATTGCTAAGGGGTGCTGGGAAAACTCCAGCTATGCAGCGCTCATGATCAGCACTTGTAACGAGACAAATACAGTCAAAGGACATTGCTTTGATCTGATGCAAGGCAAGTGAAGTTTCTCCTTTGTCAAGGCGCTGTCATTGCTTCCCCAGTTCAAGGGCTGAAGGAGGAGGTTATAGGGATGAGAAAATGGACCCTGAGAAGATGAGGAAGAGAGCAAAATTAAAAATTGTAACATTTCATTACACTTCCACCTGCAAATCTCTTCCTTTCCCTAAGCAGATCCTGTGCTCAAGAGCCAGAGGTCACTAACAGATGAGGATTTTCCTGCTGCCTGCTGTGAACTCCACTTTGAGCAGGAAAAACGTCAAATGCAGCTGGCTGGCTTCTGGTTCACATCTCTTTCAAGCTCTGCATTGCCCTTTGTTCTGCATGAAATATAACTTTGTAAAGCCAAGAGAGACCTGGGGCTGCCCAAATCGTTTGATAAACCCTGACTTAAAGGAAGTGCATTTGCCTACTTGACTTCTTCTAAAATGTTACTAATGCACCCGTTATTTCTGTTCACTGCAATATTTCATTTTATTCCTACCTGTAACAAAGCTGCTACTCTCAATATGGCTTGTGTTACAGGAAGAAAGCGTAACTGGTTGAATGGATTCTAGAATCACCTTGCTCCCAGAAAGGTATCTCAGATGAGTGAGAACGATGCTGCTGAAGTGCGTGCTGTTTATAAGCAAACTGATACTGGACTGACAGTCCTTACACAAAACTGCTTCTCTTATTTAATGGTACCTTAGAGGGTCAAGGAAGTGCAAGTTTAATACAATAAACCGAGAGCTTTCTGTTTATCTATATGCTCCTCAGACTCACAAAACTACTAGTATACTAAGTAAATGTACTTCACCAGTCACATCTTTAAAACAAAACTACTCCAAAAGTAGGAATGTAATATGATGACACTTGCTTTACACTAATTTTATTAAAAAGCTAGAAAAATGCAGCAGACATCTTAAAAATCTGTTCTATGACAATCTTAGAAGATATGATGTACATACAACTACGCCTGATTGATTGAGAAGTAGACTGATGACTGTGTTTAGGGCTTGTGAGATGTTCAGTTGGTCAAAAAAACCCGAAAAACAAAAAAAAAAACCACACTGTACATGTAACCACAATAACTTTCTAACAGAAAACTCGCACAATGTTCCCCATATAGTTTGGACCAATTACACACTGTTCTTATTTGCACTTGCTTGGAACAGTTTTAACTACACACATGCTCCAGTCCCTAAAAAGCATCTTTCTACATGCAGCCTGCCTCTCTGCACCTTGAGGAGCGTAGCTGAGCAGGCCACCCTGCCTGTAAACAGGCTGACGCTCTCCTCTTTCCTCTCCCTGCAAAAACGTTCAGCTGCCTATATACTGCAGATTTACAAGTCTTCTCTGTCAATCTGCTAACTCCAAAAGGCTCAGGCAAGGAAAAAATGTAGCCCTATAAATACTATTATTTGAACTTCTCTTTCCACTGGCTACAGAAGAAATCAGTGTAAGAGAAACGCACATAGTTAAAGCTGAAAAAAAATTACAGAGTTGAGTTTTCAGAAGTGCTCTGTGTTTGTCTAGTCCTGCTCTAGTTTGAGCAGGTTAAGCCCCATAACTGAGCGCTTTTGGAAGTGGAAACATGACCGTTCACAGAGGCTCTGGAGTAACTGCTTCTTGGAGGAAGATGGCATGTACGTTAAAATGTATTACATGCTACATAATAAAAACAGAAGTTGGGCTCTTCAGCAAGTCTTGTGGTATGAAACTCAGCTGTTTTGCTCTGCACAGGTTCCCCTAACTGTTCACTTGGTTTTGATCCATCTGGATTTTCACCACAGAATTTTGCTTTGAGTTTCCAATTTGAATACAGGAAAGCTCTGCCAAAACCACATCACATTCAAACCACAGGAAATAATGGATTTTGCACTGTTTTGACATGGAAGCCGTAAACAGTGCACAGGTTCACTCAAAACTGGATCACTGTCCTTTGAGTTATGAAACACAACAAAACTTCCAGCAAACCAGGTCAGAATTCTGATTTACTAAAGCAAGGAGAAATTGTGTGACTTTTGCATGGATTGAGATTTTGTTGTAAATATTTTCCCCTAGCTTTTTTCCTTTAGCTATAAACATACTATGTGGAAAATAAAATGAGAGGTTGAGTTTTCTCCTTTCCAAGTTTGAGTTTAAACAGGATTCAGCTAATTCTCACAGCTCTAACATACACGTATCCCATTACAGACAAGGGTAGTTTCCCATTGACAGTCCTGAGCACGAATGACTGTGAAAGCCACAGTTGTACTGAAGACATGAATATTGTTTAGTTTTGTGTGCAAAATGATAGGGAGTCAACTTACTGTTAACTTACACCACCGCTATGGGTGCAAGCCTCCTGTTTAAATTCCACTAGCCTTTCAGCTGCCAAACACGGGATTTTTTTTCCCCAGGATTCCCGTTAGCAAACCACAAGGAACTTTTATGAAAATGGAAAAGTCTAAAGTACGATTTTTTTGTCTTCAAAATAAACACTGTTCTAAAGAAACACAGATTTGTAAAGAAGTCACAAGTTCATCTAGATTTCCAGACCAAGCCTGAAAACAATCCAGATTCCAAATCTACACAAGTGAGAAGTTTGAACGCAGAGCTACATGAAGGTGGTTTGACTGAAGTCAAGCAAATAGGAAGCAAAATATAGTCATGCAAAACAAGATTTATATTACTGCACTGCCTGCAAGAAAAAGGCAGTTTAATCTTGCTGAATATCTTTGTTTACCAGATTTTTAAACCAACCATTTTGAATGTCAGAAAACTCTGCAGGGATCCATAACACACAGAACCATACATCAGACATATCTGACCTGTCATAGAGTTTTCAGATGTACACAGTTGCTCTCGCAGCTTTTCCACGTCGTCTGGATGAACCTGTTCATACAAAGTGCTGCCAAACCATTCAGACTGTGGCTGGTTGAGCACAGGAGTCACAGAGTCTGATACATAGATCACTCTTCCAGTCTCAGCTGCAACTACAAATAGGAACCCATCTGCAGCCTCCAGGATAAGATGTTTCAGTTCCTTCCAAAGAAAGGATTTTATTAGAATGCCAGCAGAAAAGGGAATTAAATAACACATCTGTAACTGCCAAAGAATACTGTTTTCTTACGATCTTAATAGCTAATCACAACCTAGGCAGATATTTTCACCGTAGTATTGATATAACAACACAATCAAACTTGCAGCAAGCCATAAATTGTTGATTTTAATAACAAACACCACTGTTTCCCTTTATTGCCTTTCATCTGGTGATCTCAATGCACTTTAGGAAAATTAAGTAACTAAAACTCACTGTATATTGTCTGATAGGCATCTAACACTAAAAAAAAAGTTATTTAAGAGTATAAACAGAGGAAATGAACAGCTGTAACTCATATGGCAAACTCATCCCTTAATTAAATGTCCTGCATAATTTAATTGGAGAGAAATTAACAAGTCTGGGTTGTTTGTTTGGGGGTTTGGGTTTTTTTTGTTTTGTTTTTTTCCTCAGAATGAGCTCTGTTTGTAAATTAAACGGTCACTGGATAAAACACAGAAAGCACAATAGGAACAAGGACAGGAATCCCTAGCCTCTCCTCCCATTAGGGGGCCTGAGCCACTACACAAGAAGGTTGTATCACTTCTTGCTTTCTTTGAATAAGTCTCTGAATAAGAAGCCTTGGAGATCCAAAGGGTGTGGAACACCTCTGTCTTTGACCTTTTCTTTACATGGTTCCCTGGTCATCATCCTGTGTACTTCTGTCCTGAGACACCCACACATCCACCTGAGACACAGCACCCAAGGGCCTGACCCCACCTGGGGACTGGAAGAGGGACCAGAGGCCTTTAAAGCAGGGTACTTCTGTCCCTCACTTTCAGACACTGGGTCTAGACACCCAATACCTTGAATTGCACCTGCAAACATGCTGTTTACATGCATCACAAAGAAACACTACCTTTGCTTAACAGAGCTTGAAAACCTCTCACGGGAAAGGATGACACCTACCACTTCAACTCCTGCAAAACAAGCTCCAACAGCCTCTGCTTGATGGCTTCAGTGACCACCAGAGCTTGTAAGATACTGCACATGGAACTTTGAAAGCTTTGGACAATCTGAGTCCCATTCCAGGTCAGACAGCTCAGCATGGCTGGTGTGCAAGTGGCAGATACTAGCTGATAAGTGGAGGACCATAATCTGGTAAATTCTAGACAAGAAGTGGATAACTCATCTCAAGAAACATTGAACAGATCATTATGTTCTGCTACTTTATTGTAGAGAAAGCATATCAAATCTGAGCCACTTACTAGATAAAAAAACCTCACTGCATAGCTGGCTGCTGTATACAGAGTATAATTAAACCTGTTTTGCATATATTATTAACAAAGATGAAGACAAACTCTGTCATTCTGAAGGGTTAAAAAAACCCAAGAAGTTGCAATGAGAAGTGACTATGGTGCTCTATCGACAGGCACAGTGGAATGGCACAGTCCCTCCAGAAACACACTTCAGGAAAGCCAGAACAAGTAGAGACAGGAACACTGAGAGGTCAGCAGCTGCTGTTTCTCTAAGAGAAAGAAGTATCGCCTCCAGCCACAACTTACATGTGTAAGTGTTTAAATTGTTCAGACCACAAAAATACACATTACACTCATGGGACTTCAAAAACAACGAAGGTGGAAGGAATTTCCAGTGTGCTCAGTTAAACAGTTTTCTTTCAAGTACTGGGTGCATCTTCCCTCTCCCATCAAAAATGTAAGCAAGGAAGTACCTCAGCCAGTACAAATGGCATTCATCTCTGCCCAGTTCAGCTGCCAGGAACTCAGGCATTAAGACTAAACAACATTTTTAACCTTCTTCTAAACCCAGGAGGGAGAGGCAGGTCTTTCCAGACAAATTTTAACCTATTTTAGAGAATCATTATTAGGACGGGAAGAACTCAGTTCTGGAGGTGAAAATTCCCTTCCAGTGACAAGAAGCAGCTAATGACTTGCTTTTCAGATGGACAAACCACAATAACAAGAACGCCCATTTTGCTGCTTCAGATGAAAGATTTGTCATATAGTTAAGATCAAGTCCAAACTGTCACAAAAAATTATCTGTATTCACACTTTGGATATATAGCTTGTACCAGTTATTACACAACAGCAAAGGATCAAGCTGAGATATCACTCCTCTCAGCATTTCCTCACATCTTTTAAGACCACAAAACAGAGAAAATAGACATTTACGAAAAATCTACCTGTTCTGTAAGAAACGAAGGCTTGTAAGCTCCATCAGTAGATTTGTTTCCAGTGCCCCTCATTGATTTCATGTGTGAAACGGCCATCCGAAGAATTGTCAACTTGTCAGGCTTACGAGCCAACGCGCTACAAGTTGGTACCATATCAGAGAGTTCGGTGATGTACTGTGTCATCTTATTTCTCCTGCGTCTCTCAATTTCACTATGATTCTCCCTGAACGTTTAAAGAAACACCAAACCAACAGAAAAGCAGACATGATCAGCGTAAGAATTTCAATTGGGGAACAAATCATAATATTTCACACTCGCTTTGCTGTTTTCACCCCAGGAGAGCAAAGTGCTTTTCAAAGCTAAGCACTATTATCCCTCAGTTTATAGACAGAAAATCCAGCCCACAGAAGTATGATATGATTTGCCCACAGCTGTGAGAAGAATCTGTTTCTAGCTATTGGCTGGGGGCCTTAATCTGTTAATCTAAACCTGTTTAATCTCGTGTCTGTTTAAGAACAGAAAATGAAGTAGAAAGGTGTGAAGAACTGACAACTGTCAACTCCAGCCAAATTCCCAAATTTGCTGTGATGCATCTCACAGCCTCCAGTCCTCACTCAAGGTGTTGGATCTGCTTATAAAAGGTCTCTTTTAGAGGAAACCTCTCGCTACCAGCTGGATTAGGTCAGCAATAAGCGTCAGCACTGACTTACAAAAAAAACCCACTCAAGACAGACCTCCAGTCCTGTAATGCTGTGTGGAACATCCTGCATCCCTGTAGGGAGACACCACATGCCTACAGAATCAGACTGCAGAACTGGGACCCTATATGGTGTAACAGTACACACAAAAAAACCTCCCATAAACAAATAAAATGAGTAGGAAAGACAGCAAGTAAACATCCGGCTTGTCAGACATAGATCAGAATTTATGTTCGAGAACAATCTAGCACAGCAGGGAAATGACGACGACAGTACTTGATGCTGCCCCACTTTGGGCTGAGCTCCAAGGTTCTCATACTTTATAGCAAACATATGATTGAGCTAGTGAGTCAAACCTGAGAATTCTCAAAATGGACAGTCACCAAAATCTTTCACAACTGAAGATCTGGGAGGTCAGTTTCCCCATACTGTAAATCACCAGTGCTTGATCACTATTAAGGAATTACACCAATATATACACCTGAAATGGTCCAAATGGACCTAGAATGCTTCAGTGCCCAGCACTTATTTTTTCCCATACTGTACCTGTCAGGTGGCAGCTAAATACAAGTACCCAACAGGTACATGATGCTTCAGATGTCAAAGCAGCATCTTCCACTGATTTCAGTGAGCTGTGCACGGCATTTTCTTGTGGGATCGATGGCTGATCCAACAAGATGTGAAAGGTGATCACTTGGAGAGTCCACCAGCATTGACCAGTATAATAACACAACACTAAAACAGACTGTAACATTCTTTGGAGCTGGCTGCTACGAAGACTGATCATGAAAGTAGAAGCTAGGCTTGGCATGCTTTCTGGCTGCTTTTAATAATGGAGCCTTTTCTTACAATGCAGGAAAGGATCTAAGTTGTAGTATGCTGCATCCTGAAACAGAGGAATGCATGGGCTGGCCCTGCTTTAAAACGTGTACCCTGCCCCTGCACATACAAGTGTTACACACATGAAGCACTGTCTCCAGAAATACCACTTGTTAAGGCTACATGCAGGGTTATCACTCCTGCCAATGCCTATTCTTACTACCTGATATTCAGGAAATTCAGCTGTTGGTCCCTGCAATGACAGCCCACGGGTCGTTCAGTAAATTACAGCCAGTCCCTTGGTTAAGGTCACCATCTACTTAACTACCTATTACACCCTCATAGTTAAGCTTTGCATTTGAAATGGCTGATAAACAGCCTTTGTGTGGGGCTGCACAGACCGAGGAGAGAACAGTGCCTGTGGGAGTTGGGCTGTATACACACACAGAACAGCTTGTGTGACAGGGCACGTGTACATAAGAGCACACGTGTGTACATGTCAGCACGTACATGCAGACGAATATGGACAAAGGGAAGAAAAATGTATTTTTACATGATGAAAACTTGCTCTAAGTTCAGCATTTTCACAGAAATGGTGATCAAGAAAAGAGACAAAGAACACACATATTCAATATGTATTTTACATGTATAAATACATATTATGTTGTCTGCCACTGAAGCATTTTAATACTCCTAAACATTGAAAACAACCATTATAAAGAGTAATCAAAGAGACTGCAAAACTTCCTGAGAAGAAAGAGAAGAATATCTAACAGTCCATTTCATTTATGAACATAAAAGCTAAATGCTATGTTAATCAACTGATCATGAAAATGTTCAAGGAAACAAAACCCTGAATTTTTTCTGAAACTAGTTCAAATTTAAACCCTTAAAAGAAAAAGAGGGGCTGCACTCCTCTTCCAAAAGTGTCTGCCCTAGGAATCCTGGCATTCATAAACATGTATACAGAATGATGTCCTAATTCTGTCATTTCTAACTTTGGTTTTATATGGAAATTTTGAAGGGACACTAAATTTTGGGAGACAGTGGGAGCTGATCCAAACCCACTTACATAGAGGGTTAGTATTTCTGATTTAAGGCATTTTTGCATCAGCCAATCCTCCTGACTTTTGATCATCCAGAACAGCATCATATAAATAAACCAGAGGCAAACCATATTTTATTTTCCTTTTTCCTACCTGGCCATCCTTTCTGTGTCAGCAGTACTTTGATCATTGTGCCACCTAGAAACAAAATAACCAGCTCTCTAAACTAAGGCACACGTCCTGAGATCTCCTGGACTCGAACATCTCTCTCTTTTCTCTCAGCAGAAGAGCTCTACAGAACACGCCTACCTTGCAAATTTTTCCTTATCACCAGAGATTTGATCACCATCATACCTAGAAACAAAAGACAGTAAGTAAATCCACAAGGTTTATGCATTGCATGATAGTCAACACACAGCAGAAAGCAGAGGTTCACAATCGCAAACTATTACAAATAACAGCAAGAAAAACGAGGGCATAAGAACAATAAAGTGAAGAAAACAGTGTGTAATGAAACTTCCAAGCCATGCCTGATTCAAAAGCTTCATTTGTATGTTCAAAAAAGTTGGAAACACATTTCAGTGGATTTATGCTTTGACATACACTTTGACATACACTTGGGAAACTTAACAACCAGCACCATTACAGGAAACACCACTGAGCTTTTAACTGACAGCAGCCCACAAAATATCCATTGCAGTGTTGGAAGTGAAAGAGCTGTATCTTTTCCAGATTGCAACCACAACTCACTCCATTCAGCAGAGGGCACTGATGGTCTACAGATAACATGGGAGGGCAGAGACACACACTTAAGTGCAATGCATCATACAAGGATGCCTTCAGAAACAAGCTCTGGTAGGTACAGACACTGTACCGTCTGCTGGGAAGACTGGCAAAAGTCAGTCAGGCAGATGAAAGTGCAGAGTAAATAGAAATGAAATGAAAACTGGCTTAAATCCCTAGAAAACAGGTACCTCATTCCTACCAAATGAGCAGAAGTCAGATGCCCACACAGGTACATGCACTGCATCAGCAGCAATTTCATGGAAGAAATCCTAATCAATGGGACTTCTCTCCCCCATGAGATTAAAACTTCACTGTTTCTAAAGCGTTGTTCCAAAGACAGGCAGCAATGTGACATTTTACTAAAAATGACATGCTGCTCCTCCTTTCCCTTTCCTAGAAACATACTAAGCCTCTGAAACTAGATTTTGCTAGAATAGTTAAAAAAAGACACCGTTTTTGAAAAAGATCTTACTTTTGGAGCTGAACCAAAACGCTTGTTCCAAAACAGGAAATGTAGGTTTTAAAAAATATAAAAATAAAGCTAATGGCTTTTCTAGAATTTAAGGTTATTACTGCTCAAGAATAGTCAAGTGATATTTTTATATTAGAACTAGCTTTTCCAAAATGATGTCATTGATTACAACAGAGCCTATGAAGCCTTGAAGCTTCCATGTATTAGCTAATAAGGTAATACAGCATAATTAAGCATCTTTTTTTCTTCTGAAAACCTAAGAATTCACTTTTCCCCCTTTTTTTTCTTCTCAAATGAATGAAAACTAATATTAAGTACCCCAACTGTGCAAGTTCCTCTGAGGCTTCATATTTTCCTTCCCCAGTAAGACTCATTCAAGCTCTGAAGACAAAGCTTATGCGAGGCTTGAGCTGTATTTCTTTCTACGTTGCATTTAACACTAGCATCACCACAAGAGTCAAGTGAAAATGCCACTTTCTTCCACTTGACTCTGCCTAGAGAACAGACTGAGCCCAAAAACCGTTACACAAAAAGACAGATTCAATGAGGAACGGCAACATGCCTTTATGTGAGAAGTACATGCATACGCCTCTATGCGACAACGATGCCATGCAGAGATACCTGAGCTGGCTTGGAAGCCCCTGAGAAGCAAGGAGTGTTGACTCACGAGGAGCACTGTGCTAACACCACTATCTCCTGTGTTCCCACTAGCCTGGGGCTTGTCTACTCATCCTTGTCTGGTTGGCTGGGCTGAAGATGTTATCGCCTCCAACAACTGTCTACTCCCTCCCAGTCTCCCAGCTGACCTCTCTGTGTGCGTGCTTCTTCAGGCACTTCAGTCAAAGCCAGCTGGGTTAGCTTAAAAATTTAAACAGCAGTTCTTTGCTAACCAAGTAATTTTGACCGAGACAAGCTAGGAGTCAGTCACATGAGCAATTTGGAGAAGGGAAAAGTCCTAAAAGAAGAGCACAACTAGAAGAGGATGTCTGAACATGGCCTTGGCATCTTTGCACTGTTTTTCTGTATTCTCTAAAAGCAGAACACCATGGGTTTTTTAACAACATTTAAGATTTAAATGTCAGATTTTGATCTGACATCTAAAATCAACCCAATCTAAGCACAGCACAGCATACCTCTCCCATAAAAACAATGGAACTACTGTCTCTCCCCACCAGCTCACTTTGACAGGCTGAAGCCAGGATGGAGACAGATGAGTGCATGTGCACCACTGTGCCTAGAAACCCTGACACTTACGCAGACACAAACGGGGTCATATTCATCACAAATCTTGTTCCCTTAACGTGTATCTTCCAGTAAACATTAGGACCAGCCCTCAGATTACCAGTTTTAACACCAGAGACTGGAATATCCTTTTTGCAAACTGTATCAGGAAACAAGGGTGCTGCTGGTCTTGTTCAGCAGGTTATGGTATGGTGTTGCAACACATCTTCAGCATACTTATTTTTCAAACTGACTAGAAAGATCTTGTTAAACCCCTACAGTGACAGCTGTGTTTGAACATGGCTGCTGCCATAGAGCTGCAGCTACAGTTTGGATAATCAGCAGTCATCTGTAGGCCTCAAAGTATCTACCCCTCACTGCAGCTGCTTGTTTCTAATGAAAAAAATGCAAACAGTGTGATCAGAAAAAAAAGGAAGAGTGAAAAAATGACAATGATGCTTTAATGCTTGTTTTAATTTCTAGCTGAGAATATTCCACCCTAATTAACATTTATTTTGGCAATTTTTACTATTCAGTCACACCTAATGGTACATAATGAGCTTTTATCTTTAAAAAAACTCAACAGTCCACACCTCTAGGATCTGTCATATTATCTTAAAATGCAGTTAACATCTGAAATAAATTCAGAATAAAATTAATTTTCAGTGGCAGAAAGACAACTTCAGCAACACCAAATAATGAAAGTTCACCTAGAGCAGTTGAAATAGTAAGTTAAAAGTCACAAATTTTCTCATTTGACATAGCTGCAGAGCAAAATTATGACACAGGCACTGTCAGCTTTGTAAGCCAGCAACTACTTTAGGCAGATTTCTGCCAGGATGTCTAATCTGCAGAGGAAGCCGATAAAAACAGTTAGCAGAATTTAAGTCAATTTTTTGGGAAGTTCTTCAGCTCATATTTACATTGATTTTAAAACATCAGTAGCCAGACGGTTGTTTTTCTCCACTGAAAGAAGTCAGTGATTTGGTCAACTCCTTGTAAATGCTCACCTTGAAAATTTGCTGGGCCCCTCCCCATCTTCATCATCAAAGTCCATTCTGCAAAAGCAAGATTTCCAAATCAGTAATCATGACACTGACAACGGTGATATGAGCATTCAAGCCATCAGTTCTTAATCTTGTTTGATTTATATTTTGGCTAGAGGTGTCAACGACTATAGATTCCAGTCTTGCTTGTATTCTCCAGAACCCCTAAGAAGCAACTCATCAGTTGCCAGGAATACAGAGAATAAAAGATTTTTAAAAAATAAAGTAATAAATCTTGCTGTTCTCCACAGAAATCTGCACTGTTAAAATTAAGAAACAAAAGGAAATATTAAACAAATGCAGTTCTTGTGAGATGATTAGAAGTAACATCTCTTACGCCTGATAGAAGTTTACAGAAACCAGTGGGGACTCTACATTAGAGGTCTGAAATTAAGGCTAAAGAAAGTAAAGTTCTAAAGCTGTGCACTAATAAACACCAGGACCCTATTTCATCCCAGTCTAAAGAAAGCACGTTAGAGGTAGAGCAGAATAAACTCCAAGCCTCTCTGCTAAGAGGATTATCTGCATTACTGCTATTGATCGTAACTGTGGTGCATTCTTTAGACTTGCCCCACATTACCAATCGCCCCACACAAATTACCAGCCAGTCTGCAGAGGGCAACTGCTTTGTGGTACTCCTGTGGTCATTGCTAAAATGACCTATGGGTCCACTGTGCACCTAACTTACCTGGTTTATGTCCCATATTTTCTTCCTAAGTCAGCAGAAGAGACGAGCTCTTCCTTGGGCCAAATCCCAGCCCTCTGCTTAGGCTCCTCCAGGGAGCCACGAAAAGCAGGAACCTCTTTCTTCACGTCTTGCACAGAGAGACTAGGAAGATTAACTTCCTAAATTAGCCACCTAAATTATAGTTTCCTATGTTGGGCAGTGTGATTGTCTCCTTCTCAGTGATATTAAGTCACTACAAAGTTACACAATAGTGTAATTTCTGAAGCATTTTATACATTTTTATACCTTTAAAAAGAAGTGGACAAACATATATACCAATTATAAGAGGGTGACTCTGCCATTAAAGGTAGACTAAAAACCAAGTATATACAAAACTATCATACACAATTATCATATTAGTGTACTTATTTTAATAAGAAAATACAGTAGTACGATATACAGATCTTGATCAGCCACTTGAGTGTAATGTGTGTAGACAGGAAATCACAGTTTCATTTTGCAAACCCTTTTGTCTGCTTGAACACTCCAAGCTTTCTAATATTTCAGCATAATAAAACTTCATACAATTACAGATCCCATGTCTCTAACACTCTTCACATTACCAACAATTAACAACATATATAAGTCATATTAAAGGCAAAAAACCTGCAAAGTGACAATAATATTTATCTCAGTGTTAAAAAAACCCCTACCAATTAAAAATTAGTGTTTCTATGTTCAGAGTGTGGGAAAAATGATGTAAAAATGCTCTTTGAAACTCCATCAGCACAGAGAAGTACGAGTGCTTCCTAACTCTGATAACCAAGACAGACTGGTCTGTAAAAGATGTGTCTGAGTCACAGCAATTCCGTACAATCAGGACAAGGGCAGCAAATACGCACAGGAATTGGAAACGCCATTAGAAAAGTCATGATAATATTTTCCAGATGTTAACAGTAATTACTCATTTCTGGAGGAAGCAGAGGGAAAACCATTTTCCCCAGAGTCTGAAGAAAAGATGTGTATTTAATTTGGTTGATTTTGATGCAATCATCATTTTCACTATCAATCACGGTTTTGCTCCCCTAATCAGCACTGAACCCAGTTTCAAACCCATGAGCCCGCAGCTGCCGTGTGCAGGCCAACGCCGACCTCCAGCGCCCAGCACTCTTGTTCATGCCACCGGCCCTGCAGCCCAGTCAGGGCCCAGTGCCCACCCAGCACCCCAAATATGCCCTTCAGCACTGGCACCAGCAGCCTGAATTGCCCCAGACCTGCTGCAATTTAACATTGACACACTATCATCTAACCGAAGGTCTCCTCTGACCTACCTGCTTCTTCCCCACATGCAATAATGTGCCTGTAGGTGACATTCCAGAACAAACTTCTGAGTTATTTCAATTGCAATGTTTCTACCTAGACTGAAAATGTGGAAGTCAATGTTATAGGAGAGCTTTTTGTTTACAAGCAGAGGGCACACCCAGGCCAGCACTGGGTTGGCTCCACCTGAAACCACTCACAACAGCATCACATCAGGCACATCCTTCACTGGTTTCGCTGGCAACTAAAACACAGAGAGAAACCTCCAGTTTCAAATCTGGGGGAAAAGGGCTGCAGAAAACATATACACCTATGGGGGAAAGCCTTTGCTTCAGTGATTTAGTAAGATACTGCTTTAATTTGGGGTGGATTAATTTTGTAACTCCTTTCCTTCTCCTCCAATACACTGCAATCCCTTGCCTTGGTAGATTTTCTCAGCTTCCAGCCAAATACTCCAGCTGAGCGCTGAGGCAGATTTTCCCCCCAAAATCAAATATTAGCTCTACTGCATTTAGTCTAGTTTATTATTACTGGAATATAATGCAGAGAATTACAGCGAAGCTGATGACAGTTTAAGGCTTGATCCTGCTGCCCGCACTGTATACCTACTTCCAAAGGAGTAAGTGGCACTAACACACCTACTTACCTAGATGGCTGGATATCAGCTCATCTCACAAGATCTTGATGGGTTAACATCTGTAGGTAACACCTACCACATTTCTAGTGGGCTCATCACGGCAGAATCTGAGTGCCTGGGGTGCAACACCAGACTGTAGCAGAGTAAATCTTTAAATAATGCATTTGCTTTGTTAAACTACCTAAAAACCCTGACTTTATTCCAAATGCAAGATTATTAAAAAAAATAAGAAATTGAACATAAAGTTCATTAAAGATGTCGAGACTTGTAGAACCACCATGCTTTACGGCAAGGTGGAGTGAAGGATAGGGAATCAGTTGTAACCTTCAGCAGAGCACAGCGGAACAAATAAAAATAATATTCCAACAAACTTCTCATACCCTGACAGATAAGATCTTCTGTTCAGATAGAATATATTGCACATTAGTAAAACAGTAGAAGCAGCCTCCAAGAAGACAAATTACACCATTTCAGAAGTTTCAGAAAGAGTATCTTTTATCTTCATTTAAAATTCCCATTAAAAAGAGATTTTAAAAAAGAGCTGCACTGTGCTCTTTTGTTTTGAAGAGACAGCATAAATCTTGTTTTCCTCCTTCATACTGCTCATGTCAATCACGAAAAGGCCTGATGTACGAGGTACTTACTGAAATATATTTTCCTCAAAAGATGTGTGGGTACCATAAATATCGTGACAGAAGTATTTTTTAAATTATTTTTAATTAGAGACATTTTCATCAAAAAAAACCACCCCTCCAACAAGGTGGTCCTACACAGGTTAAAAAATTGAGATGGGAGAGGATTTGAACATTGCAACAAAATTATTATGTAAAGTTCCCACGAAATGTCAAAAGATGGCTTGCCATGGTTATACAGCATAGGAAGGGGGCAGGCAGGCAGGATCAGGAGCAGATGCAGCGGAGAGGCAGACGGGGATCTGTCCTACAGCCTTTTGTCAGTACAATATCTGGGGTACAACTGGGAAGGGAGGCTGCTGGGCTGAGATCTCTTCCTCCCGTATCTCCCCAGATCTTACAGTTCTGGATCAGAGAAAAAAGACTATACATGAAACTGAAACAAAACCAATGCAACCGTAAACCAACCAATCAAAAAAATCCCACCAACCCTCCCTCCCCAAGTACACATAACCTAGGAAGGCAAAAGAGCCCCACATCCTCTAATAGAGCAAAGTCTAAAGAAAAATCCCATTAAATAAAGAACTGACATTACATTAATCTAAGGTAGTCACTGACCACTGCAGTGCATTATCTTATGCTGTCATTTTTTTCTGTAAAGTACTCAGTACAATTTATAGAAAAGAAAAATATTTTTCCAAGCTGCCAATAAAGCTGAATGCCTGCACGGCAGAAACCCCTTCTGGGTAGCCAATGAGTTTAAACTGATCTACATTCAGGTCCATACAGCAATTATTCTGCCAGCTTGCCTCAGCAATTATGAGAAAAGAAACAGTTTTCAGAGATAACCGAAGCTGGAAAAGATGACTGTGTTCACTAGCTACATTCCTTTATGTTTGACACAAAGCATTCATTTCTAAAATGCCCAAGGATTTAGGTGTACAAAGATGTATCACCAGGACAGTAATGAAAGGACCAAGTGTTAGTTGCAACTTTGTTCAAAGAGAAGCTAGGAGGAATTAGACACAGCAGGCATTCTTTCCTTCAAGGTCTGAATACATACACACTGAATAAAAAAAAAAGAGAAAAAAAAGCACCCTCAGCTCAGGCGTGGAGAAGGGCTTTTAGTTAGAGCTATGCTGCACAGATAAAATACCAGCGTCTGGGTACAACAGCAAATCTATACTAACTTACTCACTGAATTTGCACATTAAATACATTTAAAATAATTTGATCTTATGTTCCTCCCACCCTCCCCCCACTCCACTTTCTTGCAAATAGATGATGATATTTAAAATCCAACGGTTAAAGCACAGCTTTCAATTACCATCAAGTCAGTATTTAATATAATCAGAAGATTTCACAGTCAGCAGCATCAACCCTTGGTAACAGTAATTTGCAAGCTAGTATTCGTAGTTGACATGGTTTGTGATCAAAAAAAGAGATCAACTATCCTGCAACTCAAAAGTATAAAAGCTTATATATGTTATGTAGCAATGAAAAGAGGTTAATGCTTTGTTTTCTCTTTTGAGTGCAAGTTTGAAAAGGCTTTTTCGTTGTACATTTTCAAAATAAAAATGTGATGCCTGTCAAAGGCAGATTTCAGGCGTTTCTCAGACCAGTTTTATACTGTTAGCTCAGCATATGGAAGCATACTCAGAGGAGGTAAATCTCCAAATTGTCCTGTCTGAAGGAACTCCCCTCAAACAACCATCCCAAGTGTTCACATCACGCCAACTTAATTCCATGTCCAAGGCAAGGTCCACCTTCTCCCTTCTTATTTCATTCCAGGAGTGAGAGTCCAGAACTGTTACTTGAGTAGACACCGAAAACTGGCCACATACCTTGGTGAGCGTTCCCTACAAGAGCTCTCACGAGGAACAATGTCTTCTCCATAGGTGTCCAGCGGTGAAGATTCTACTCACACTACTGATCCTGTTAAGCCCTCCCACTGTCATATTTAGGGCTAAGTGTAAGACTAATCAATCTCTTTTGCAGGGACTCTCAGATCAGAGATATCTCTGAGAAAGGATCACTTAAACACTGTTATTTGTGATCAACCTTTGATAAAATCAGGTTGGGTTTTTTTTTTTGTTAATACTAGAGAGTAGTTTTCCACCATTCTGCAGCTCTTGATACACTTTTCTTCTAACACAGAGAATTAGTATGAGCTGCCACAGAGCAATTTGATGTGGACAAACTACCTCTACACCACACCAACCTCTGAAGTTCAATAAAAAAATTTTCTTCTTTAGTAGAGCCCTCAAGTTAGGGCTGAACTTGATTCAGGCCCTTTCTCCCAGAATCAGATAGACCATGCTGCATCTCCGGTGAGACCTAGAACATCGTAGACAACAATCTCTGAGAAGTGACTGCTTGTCCTATTTCTGTACCTGGGACTATAAAGAAAGCATTTTTAACAGAAGGCCTCTACTTGAAAGATTCCAAGTCCAAACTTCAGATGAAGTTGGCCAAGTCTGCATGCGCAATTAAGAACACATCTTGCTGCCTTTATTCACACGATAAACCCTTTTGAGATTAAACAGATGTAGGCAGTAGACATTCATTAGATGTGTAACAGCCATGGGATACAAACTCAGTTTCTGGGTGCTCTGCCGAGCCTGACAGTCTTTTGAAGCGCACAAGACAACAAACAATACGCTAATCAGCAAGTTTGATCTCGCAGGAAGAGCAGATACATTGGAGAGAAAAACAAACCAGCAGTGACTCATGCCATCATGTAGTTTACATACATAAACATTACATAATAGACAAACACATATAGCTACATTTTCAGTTTTTCAATACTAGTTATTTCCAGTTTCAGACTTGGGAAAAAAAAAAAGAAATGGCTTACCCAGAGCGGCGCTTTCCTCCTCTGGAAGGCATGGATCCCGCCATTCTCACTTGTCCACTTGCCATCGGTGCCACTGGCAAGGCCACCGAGCCAGGAATATCTGATGCCATTTCTGCAATGCAGAGGTAGGGAAAGAGGGGTGGGAAAAAAAAATCCTTTAATCCATTACCTTCAAGGAGAAACCTGTGACTACAACATTAGAGAAAGGCCCGTTCAAAAATAAGCAAAGAAAGAAAGTTAGTTTTCCTTTTCATTTCTAAGGAAAAGTAAAGCTCTTTCTTAAAGCTCTCCTATCAAAGACCAGCAGATTCACAGCTCCCTTAAAAGAAGTCCAGTTCTGTCAAAGTGCCTCAGGAGATGGAGATAACGGCAGGTAGGTACCTCTGTATTTCAATTTATGTAATGGTTCTAATTTTACTTCTCAGAAGGGCTGTCAGATGAAGGCCAACAACCTTTTACAATAGTTAAACTGCCCTGTGGAGAAATGCAGAGCTGAATTCCCACGACAAATGAACCTGTGGATCATGGTACCAGGGTACCAAGAAAAACAAAACTCAAAAAACTTTTCAGTTTGCCAGTGAGATCAAGAGTTCAGAGCAGGGATGAATTATCAGGTGACACTGGTTTTTATTATGTATATTCTGGTGGCATTCAGAGGACTAAACTGAACTTAGCAGAGCTCCAAGGTTTCCTGTATTTCTGCACGATGCCTTGCAGAGCAAAACCGAGCCCAAACTCCAGGCTGGTATTCACCCCCGTGCCAGTGCTCTGGGTATAGCCACAGGTTAATGCCATCTTCAAACCTCAAAACTTTGATCTGAGGAACAGCAAGAGCACACCTTGGACAACGGTTTGCAGACTGCTAATGGCAAGTACTTTTACAACCTATTAATAACAGTTCATTAAACTTCAAAAAAGCAAAGTGGAATAGAATGTATTTATACTCCTTTCTCCTGTCCCATGAATTAAGTATGTTTTGCCTCTGTGCAACTCTTGTAAACTATGTAAGCAATTAAAATGTTTTGAATGTAAATATACTTTATTCACTCTGGAGGCAAAATCTACAGTCACAACATTTAATTATCTTGAAAGAAAATGCATCCTCCTTTCAACTTTTCCTTTTTTTAAAACTTGGCAGAGTATCTGGAGCTACAGATAAATACATTTACTAATGGAACGCAAATCTGTTTAAAAATCCTGCTATTTTTTTCCCCAACAGATAAGTAAAAAAGAACTTCAATTATGCAAACAGGAATCCATGTTCTTTCGTTATGTCTGGAGAGCACTTAATCTCTGCCACACTTTATATAAATCCATTATGCAACATTATGCATTTCAACTAATACCATGTTATCTGTTCACTGATTTCATGTATTTCTTCTAGTACATTTACTTTTATTAACTCTTTTTCAACTAAAAAGCCACAGAGCAAAATACTCATCCAATATTTTTCACCAAAGTATGAAAGGACAAACAATGAGACCTCTTGTCTACAACACCACACCATGGAAAGTCCCGCTGCATGTAAAGCTGCTGCTATGAGGAAACACTACATTAATGTATATCAGCATATTTCTGTATAAATAAAAGCATAAGCATCCAAACAAGCGGTAAATCACTGTTTCCAGAATAAGAACCCTTAGCGGTCTAATGCCAATAATTTAATTGGAACATTCAAACTCGCATTTCATGGATAGAACCCAAGGCCATTTTGCAATGCTCTGCTCACTCATTTATTAAAGCAGATGGTAAAAACCGCAATAAATCTACCTTCAGAGGGTCCCTGTCACTCAGAAACACATTTCAGTACAGATCATCAAGGAGATCAGATTTTTTTGAAGTACAAATTGTAAAACAATTTCAGGTCAACTCTGAGCAATATTTTAAGAGAGTAAAAACAACACTGTATTTGTAATTGTGACAAGAAATTCTTGTAACCTCATCTTCCTCTACCTAAAACAAAGATGATTAAAAACCTGATCAAGGATTGTACTCATCTACTCTTAACGGTCTAAAAGTTGAAGCTAATTATTTAAGGTAACTTTATAGATTACTAAAATGACTATGATGCATCCCATGCGTAGAGGTGCAACCAAAATAGGTTGAGCAAACCTCTTTCTGTAGGTCCCTTGCTCCGGCCACTGACAACTCAGGGAGACCTAGATGGATGGTTTTGATCAGATGTCCAATTTGGGTGGTTGTGGCTAGGCAGAACGAGCTGGTTTTCTGCTCTTACATCCAGCCTTTAGTGTATGAAGACATGAGAGGCAAGGGTAGTTAGCAAGTTATGAGGAGTAAGGAAAAACAAAAACTGCATTTTTCATAAGAAAAAAAGAAAAAGGCTGGAGGAACAGCCAAACCACAGGTGTCCAAAAACACCTGAAATAAATCATTCTGAAAAAAAATAGATTATCTGTCTATCAGGGTGTAAGTGAAAGGGTTACTCTGTGGGTATCTTGAATCTCTAGAATGGTATGTCAAAAACAGCACAAGGAAGAATGTAACTTCTTACACCAAATAGACTTCAAATATGCCTTCACAGTTCTTGGAGAAGAAACCAAGCTTATTGAGCTGATTTCTCTAAAAGGATGTCCTCAACAATTTCCATTTCCAAGATACAGGCACAAGAGGAAGAAAAAAAAAAAAATAAAAATCAGGTGATCCACACATACTAATCCACGTGGAAGTTCAAGTAAGACGGAGGAAAGCTTCAGGCTCTTCAAATCAGAAGATTTTCCATTATGTAACAGTTTGAAGGTGTGACAGACCTGCACATACATCCACGTGCAAGACACTCAACTTACCCTTCCACTTCAGAGTTTAGCACAAATGAGTACGAAAGCCCAGCACAGCAAAAGCAGGTGTCAAATTGGTTATACATATTTTTAAACAACAACAACAACAAAAAAGGACATGCTGGATCAACAATCATAAAGATCACATTTCCAGGCTCATCTACACCCACGTCCAGACACATGTTAACACTGATGTTCACAGAAGTGCTTCAGCAGCAACAAACATTAGGAAACAAGCTGTTCCCTTTCTGAGATTGGACCCTCTGAGAGCAGACCTTCCTTCTGCCAACCGAAATAAAACAAGCGTTGCTTACTTTACCCAAAATTAAAACATGAACATAAGGGTATAATGTTCAGAAAGTAAAAGGTCAGGCTGAATGTTCATGAAAATCATCTACAACCATCAAAGCGGCGTTCTGAATAAGAACTATTTAAAAGAAGTTCCTTTGTGTCAAACAAAAAAAATCACTTTTCTGCTGCTCAAATACACGCAGTATTTAATTTCAAAGTTAGAAAGTTACCTAGAGATCTGCCAAAGAACACAGAAATGCTATTAAAATAAAACCCAGCACAACACGCAATCTTTAGTGGACATTCCTCCAGTCAGATGACACCTAACAGCTCTTGCCTCACCGCCATCATGCCGGGGCGCAGGCCTGATCCTGCCACTAACACTCAGTTCATCTTGGGAATCCCCGAGGAGCCACACTAATCCAGGGACAGTCAGTGCTCCATGTAAAAGTAGCAGAATTAATCCCTCCATTTCTGTCCAGAATTAATTTCACTGCTAACACTCCACGCTTGGATATTACACTTTCCTCCAGCAACCACATGTAGGTTATCCCCAAAATATTCAGGGATCTTTTTGAAATAAAAACCAATCTGCAAATGTACATTTAAAATATGGGAATAGAATAGAAGGATTTATTCCCAGTAAATTCCATGTTCACCTCAAACTTTGTTGTAGAGATCTGTACAAAAATCTGCTCCTGTGTACTTCACAAAGCAAAACACGAAAAGTAAGCTAAACGCTGCCCAAGGATACCCTGAAAGTGCACGTGAACCACAATCACAGCAAGAATTACTGGACAGTGCAACACACCAGGATGATCCTGGACTTCTCTTTTTAGGCAGAGGACTACTAAACCATGGCTCTTAAGCCCAAACTTTAAATCTCAAGCCCCCCCGCAGACCCACTGCCTGAAATGCAGCTCTAACTTGCCTCTGACACAAGCCTGTGGCTTGCTGAGATGCTGCTCAGGGAAGTGCAGCTCTTCGGCCAGGCATCTTCACAGCCTGCGCCACACGGTTCCGAGACGGCGCTTCCTGCTCTGCTCCTCTCCAACAGCCACAGCCGCACATCTTGCTGTGAAGCTTTGAAATACAAGCAGACGCTGTGCATGACAAGACTTTTTAAGTCCTTCTTACAAAAGGTCCTGTTAACCACAGCACTTTCAGCCACTCGGGCATCCCGGGCTACGCTCCCCTCCCCTACACAGGTCAGACACGGCCAGGGCCAGGTCTAAATCCGAAGCCTACCGCAGAAATGCTTTTGTCGACTCCAATGGACTTTGAATCCCCCCATTAACTACCAGTCCCAGGTTTGCTATTACATGTCAGGTACCACTGAGCAGGCTCTCCACAGGGCTCCTCTATCCTTCAGCATCTACTGTAACAAACGGCATTAAAGTCAGACATCAGCATCCAATTAAATGCATGAGATTCCACTTTTATCAATACAAACGCGACATTTCCAATCGCTAATCCATAGAGCAACCAAGATGTCAATCACCTCCAAGTAAATGTCGATCTAAGGCTAAATCCTGAATTATGAACGTGCCCTCCTCATGAACAGCCTCATACACAGATTTTAAATGTTCTCAGAAAGCAGATTTCAAAAACTTATTTGGAAACTGTATTTTTCCATATCCTGAAGTCATACGGGAGTTAGATGACTCTGAACAAAAAGCTTTTCATTGCAGGCAGTTGCAAAGGGGATTTTCTGCCTAGCACAGAGACATTTAAGAATACACTAAATCATATCTGTTACTTCACAATATGCCAATGAAAACATGAAGCCATCACGTAGCCAAAAATATTTCACAGAAAGACCTATACTAAAAATCTAGCTGCATATTCAGTCATTGCTTTTACATGTTTACTGCAGAGATTATAAAACTGAGCCCACTCTCAGAGAACATAAGAAATAAAACATTTTCATTGTTCCCGATAACTCTCTTAATACTTGTATTCCATTGCCAGGTACTTTAAATAGACTCCACATCAGAAAGATCTACTGTACAGAGAAGATACGCAGAAAAGCAAAAGCATTCCTTTCCATGCTCTTAACAGAATTACGATAACAAATAAATCATGAAATATAATAAATCCCACCTTTAAGAAAGACTCTTACAAAGACACTATTTCTTTCCTGCAAACAAAATCTTCTTGGAGAGAAATTTTATCCGCATATAAGAAGTGTCAGAAACCTCTGGGAAGAAATGTAGTAGCATTGGTATTCTGCTCAGAAAATGTCATCACAGATCTGTTTACCTTAACTGTGGACCATGATTCAGCCAGTGACAACCGTCTTGCATACTGATCAATTTATTTGCAGCAAAATTACTAACATTTTCTACTTTAACCATTTAGGTTCTGGAAACAACTGCTAAGATAGGGAGGGCTTTTATGGATAATATATAAATCCTATTTAATTACAAAATTTCCCCTCTACCACAATGCTCTGTACTTTGCGGGGAGGGTGGGGG
>WHYT01017271.1:154475-172203 GCA_009806455.1 Tetrax tetrax | reverse complement strand
AGGGGACCCCCATAATTTTGAAGAAAAATTAGGGCATACGGTGAGTGGTTACTAGAGAAACACTCCCTTTTTTAAAATTTAAATCAGAGCTTTATCATCCATCTGCATCACTGGTGAATGTTAAGTATAGGCGAGGCGGGGGAGATCACAGAATCACAGAACGGTTTGGGTTGGAAGGGACCTTTAAAGGTCATCCAGTCCAACCCCCCTGCAAGGAGCAGGGACATCTCCAACGAAATGATGTGATTAAGCTGATCATTTGAGGGGGGACTGGCTGTTCAGCAGAGACAGCGACCAACCGTTTCGGAGAGTGGCCTAACTGGAGGTCTAGGGGCCAAATCCAGTTATATTGCTCACTGCGTTTTCTGCTGTGACTCTGGAGGAGATGGCACAGTTAGCACAATGTAACAAATCTAAGAGATATCTACCATATGTCCCATCAGTAGAGTGGCAGAGCAGGTTTTGAAGCCAAAGAGGTGAAATCCTCTACAGTGCCTCCACACTTCACCATTATGTTGACACAACCCATTTGTGGAGTCCTGGAATCACAGTACAAACCATACTTTTTTTTGTACACCCTGTACTTCAACACCAACACAGGGATGTGCAAAAGAAGGTGGGATGCAGATACAGAATAAGAAGTAGACCTTGACAAAGAGAGTTTTGGTCTGCTTTAGGGAAATTCTTGCTGTAAGTGCTCAGCTTGAGGGACAATGCGAGACAGATCCCTGCACGCTCAGCAGGTGACACTAAAAATCAGGATCCTCTGAAGCATCCAAAACTAGGCATACAGAAAGCATGGCACCCAAAAACTCAGTTGTGGAAACATCAATCTCATGATTTGTAACACCAAAATTACTTCATACAGTACTCCTAAGTTATTTTGAATGCTATTTTGACAATACTTCTTATTTTTACTCTGAATTTTCATGCTAATGACTGTTCATTCCAGTCATGTCTGGTAATTCCACCCATCCAGGTTTACCCTTGTGGTCAAGGCACAACGATTTCCACAGACACCGAGACAGAAAAGGATGCAGGCTGCATGCGTGCTCACTGCCCTATGCCTTCTCTGCCTGAATGACTGACAACCCAGATGTAACTGAATAACCTCAGAACAGCCTTCAGCAGGATGTAGAAGAGCTGGAGTCATAGCTCCGCACCTGCTGGAGATATTATTCTAGACTAAAAATTCAACTTGAAGCACAAGACAGAAGACGCACATTACTACCTAAGGTTGGGTTGGGAAGAAGGGAAAGGGTAGCTGCTTCTTCAACGAACCTGGTGAGTGTGGCACCAATTGACCTTCTCACATATGCCCACGCATTTTTCCCTGGCTACTTTCCCACTTCTTATTCATAATTCCTTGTAATATCTTTTTGACCTATTCAGCCTCTGGCTTAGATGAACTAGTTCTTGCACTCCCTCTAATAAGCCCATACATCCAAATGCTTACAAGTCTTGCCAAACTATGACCATTCCCCTCAAGAAAAAGAGGTTGCTGGAATTAAAAATTAGGAGGAAAGATTAAAAAATAGGCCTTAATGGCTCTTGTTCCAGAAGTGTCTCTCTAGTACTGGAAAATAATAAACCCCCTCAGAACTAAAACAAGGCTTGTATCTGCATTGTAGAATGAGCTTGAAGACTGCCACCTGAACCTAAGCGTGTGGCCTGCCTCTAAAATTTGATAAATCTTTCTCACTGCAGAAGCAGCGGCTTGAACTCAAGCAGAAGAGCACCTAGGTCCCCACCATGATTGCAATGGACAGACGCATCAGAAAAAAAAAGCACTTCTCACATGTGAAGTCTGGAAGGGCACCAAAAAGTGGGCTAGAAGCAAATGCATGGACCTGGACTAGCTTTGCATTGAAAACACAACCTAAGCCTCCAACGCTTGGCAAGTCCCTCAGGTATAAACGGCCCCAAGTGGGAAAGTGCACGTGTAAATCAGGCAGGGAAGTAGAGCAGCTACTGTAAAAGGCCAGTTTGCAGAGAGGATGAAAATCTGGCTTTGAAAGGCAGTTCCAGGATTAATGGAACATTTATTAAGAGAAGAGAGGCAGGTCCTTAGCTTAGATGAAGGGTCACAGGGAAATGCCAGTCAACAGCAGCAGGAGCACTCAAGCTGTCTGAATGTCACCCTGACCGGTCTTAGGCCATTACGTACATGATCACGCGCTGATACAACATAACTGTTCTCTGCCTTCATTTGTCCTGGTTTTATTTTATTATTTCAGCTGATATTAGTGACACGTGGCAAAGTACTAAATCAATTACAAAAATTGAGGCACCCTAAATGATGCATCACACTTCCATTTGAAATGAATGGTGATCCTCCCTCCTCCTCTGACATTTTCTATTTGCCAAAAATAACTGCATAATTATAAGTTGTGTGCAAGAAACAGAAGGTAACATTCAAAGTTATTTTCCACAATTTTCATTTAGCGTCAGAACTAGCAAATACTGTATATGGCTGTTCTGTTATGCAGAAGTGGCCAAAGCTAACCCATTGATGAACTCACAAAAAACTGCAGAAGCACACACCCAGCCTACGCAAACAAACATGATGAAAAAATAATAAAGTGTAATGACCTTCCTTCTAATTTCTCAGAGACAGATCACGCTCAGTCCATTAACTCTTCATTTAACAAGTCTGTTTCATTTACCTTGTTTGGGTTGGCATTCAGTTAGAAATTCATGTACAGGACATTTTTTTCCCTTTTTAAAACAGAACATTTGCTGTATCTTACCCCACAAAACACCAGGAGGTAAGGTGGAAGCTGCAAGACCAGCTAAAGCTACACTGAAGTCAGGCAGAATAATACTGAATTAGGAGAAACACCTGCACATGGCCCTGCCCCACAAGATTGTCACTAATTGTTTGTTAAAAGGTCGTGGTAAGATTTGTTGCTCAGTAGAAAAGCAAAGAGCCAACTGGGTAACTCTCAATTTGTTCCAGTGCAAGTTAAAAAAAAAAACAAAAACAAAAAACCGAATGCACAACATCGTATCATCAGCTTTACTGTAATTCCAGTTACAGCCAAGTTCTGTCGCATCTGCCTCCGCACTGCTAAGACTTGCTGAGATTGGACTTCCGTCTATGCAGAAAGAAAAACTCCCATTTCCTGAGCCCACCCCTCATTTCCTGCCTTGCTCAACGTTACGTCCCTCGCTGCCCGTCCTCACGATTACATGTATAAACCAGAACAGCTAAACCTAGATTCCTTCTCCCATTGCACTGCTTGTCCCCTCTTGGGAGCCACCTCAAGCCTGCCCACTCCTCAAGGGCAACGTAAAACTGCGTCAGACCCTGTCAGACGGCCCCACAACTTGGCCCTTTGCACCTTTTTTATCTTCCCGCACCCTTACTACTTTTGCCGAGCCTTCCTGACCAGCCACGACTATCTCCAGACGCCCCAAAGCCGTGCATGCTATTGCCCAAAATTCTGGAAAAGAAATCCACCGAGTGCTACAAAATACAATGTCATTCCTGGCTCAAGAAGCCTCTGAGTCACACAGGGCTGGAGGGTGGGAAGCACCCAGGGGAAGCATCACACAAGCTTGCTCTGATTTTATACTCCTTCAAGCACCTGCTTTTGGCCAGTGCTAGAAAAGGCATGCTGGGCTTGAAAAATCTTTCTTGTGGGACAGGACAGCCAGTTTTTACACCACGAGCAGGGGACAAAACATTTCTCAAGTGTGCCTCTTCTACAAAGGGAGGAAATTACCCAACTAACATTATTAATTTATTTCATTAACAATCAAGCATTTTCCATAGCATGCCCTTGCTCCAAGTCACTGATTATTAGTTTCATGTCATCATTGCTATTTGTTCTTCTCCAAACTCCTCAGCTTGTTTCATTTCCCTCTTCTACCAGATAATTGTCAAAAGACGTTTACAAGCTAACGTCCTTTAATAAATTCCTATGGAATTGTTTTATGACAAATCAATAATGACTGCAGATAAACTATTGTGCAGTTACTATGTCATCATTTGAGACTTCATTTTTACTCATCCATCTTTAAATTATTTATTTTAAAATAATACTTCTATTATCTTCTATCAAGAAGTCTGGATTTTACTATCTACCAATTTTTTCCAGCAACAGAAGCTGGTTTAGATTGCAAGCCAATACCAGTGCTTGATCACAAATTTATTTTGTTCATGTACAAAATGAAACTGCTATTAAAATATTTAGAATGGTATACACAAGAAAAACTCCACCATGATCAATACCATGGTTCTCCAGAGTTTACATCAAAACAAGATGACAGTGCTTTGAACTCTTATCAACTACATAAAACAGACTGAATAGCTGTAAATATGCAATAAAAGAAAGGTAGTGGGTAATAAATCTGTCGACAACATTGACCAAATTTTATCTTAACCAAACTAAGATCAGGGATAGCCTAGCTTTCCTAGGAATCCAAAGCCTCCTCTCCACTATTTTACTTTTCGTCTCTACCCAGAAATGCACAGAATTCACATGAAAGTCATTTTATGTGACTTGAGAGCCAATATCACTTGATTCTTGTCTGTATTCTTCTGTTAACTACAATAGAAGGCAGCTATCAGATTTCAGGAGCACACAAGGCAGCGTTTATGACTGTAACTTGGTTCAAGTCGGAAGAATTTTGAGAAGACGTTTCTTAAATAACAAGTAGAGATATTTCTGTGAATGAATTCATTCCTGGTCTCGTCTTATAAGTATTTCACATAAACATTCTTACAATGAAATTCCATTTTCATTGAGGTGGACGAGAACAGTAAGCATTGTCTGTTCACAGGTGAAAATATTTATAAAATTTATCTTAAATTTTAAAATTTGAAAATCCAAGGAGCCAAACCAAAACAGAAGTGGTATCTTGCATCTGACCTGCGTACTACATGGGGTCAATCACCAGGAGAAATCATCTCCTGGTAGTCATTTTGTTGAGCCAAATCATGGAAAGGCTGGGAAGGAAGACCATGAAAGATCTGCACAAAGTATTGCTGAGGAACTGGTGACTGTCAAACCACATCAGACTAAACTGATCGCTACTGCTGTGGCGGTGGCCCACAAGCCACCCTGCAAGCCACTGACCAAGCTGGGGTCAAAGACCTGAGGTCTCTGTGATGCAGTCACACATTGGGAGGCATCCGCTCCCCAGCAGCTGCAGAAAGCTCAGGAACAGCAGAGTCCAACTACAGAGACGTAAAATTTAGTCCACTCTGATTTAAATTATTCACTGAAAATTACTTGCTCACGTCCTTCAAATGCCTTTATTATTTCGTACAAAGATTTTTTTTACGTGTGCCTCAGAAGGGTATGTTAATTCTAAATTCCAGTCAGAACAGCAACTTGCATTACCAAATACTTAATTATCAGTATATTTACAGTGTCCTTGGGCGCTGCTGGGTAATCAGAACACTATTGTTTTCATTAAACAGTACTTTATTGATAGCACTAATGACTTCAGTTCTGCTTGATCAACAAGCAAATGATGCTTATTTGATGTTATGATAATTAATTGGCCTTTCAGGTGTTTCCACATCCCAATTTATTACGAAGAAGAACATTTATGTGAAACAACCTAAAAAGAGTATCCCTATGCATCACAAAACACGTTCTAAATGTAGGGTGTGGTTTAGCACTTCTCCCGTTCCTCACAATTTCTAATGTAACGTTTTCGGTCCAAAAATTGCTAGGGGAAAAGAAACACATTTAACTCCATTTTGAAAACCCAGCCTAAGCCTTGCATATTAAATATTCAGTTCATTTTAACAGGAAAGGAAACCTTCACGGGCATATAGCAAATACGAAATACTGCTATGCTCTGCTGCAGAGGATTCCTTAGTGTTACTTTAGGTTTACTACACAACCAACAATTTGTCATGAATTTTGGAAAACTTGTTCTGCCTAACTTCTTCAGAGAGCTGTTTCCTGAATAGCTTTTATAATACTGAATCTCGTACCTTGGATTTTAAAATTACTGATTTTAAAATAAGAGAGAAAATGATGTTTCCAGGTAAGCTCTGCTAGGCTTTCAAGAAGTGATCAGCTGTAATGGCCATGCTCTTACTGCTTTTTCAGAATTACAAAAGACAAGAATTCACTGGATGTTCTACCACTGACCTACTAAATAAACAAACATATAACAACAAAATATTATTTTTCCATGTCCTCATATTAATTTTAAACATGATTCAATATCCATTACAAGTCACTTGTTCCCAAAAGTATACAGACAGTTCTGTGGATACATCAAACACAGAAGCGGAGAACAACCCTGAAAAAAACCTCACTATCAACAAGCTGGATGTTTGTCAGAAAACAAGCTGAGTATTTGTCTGTAAATATTGACCAAACCAAGTTTTTTTTTTTTCTTCAGTATTTGCTGACTGAAGAGCAGCATAGACAAGTACAAAGGACATATAAAATGAGTTTGAATGCCAAACTGGGCAACCAGGTTTCAGCTACTACAGGGACTCTACGCAACAAAGCGAACAACTAGGGGCAGCCAAATGCACTTACCAAGAAACCACTACAAATACTATGTTCATGTGTATATTTTGTCAAGAAACTTTAAAAGCACATTATCCCACCATCATACCTACTGTACAAAGAAAATACGAATTAATGGTTATTCATGTTCCTGGATTAAATAATATCTGCTGTTTCCAAGGAGAAAGAAGCTGTATGTTCTGGTTTTTTTTTATCTCTTCTTCTTCCCAAAAGGGACAAAAGTCTTTGCTAATCCAACATAAACGTGGTTGCAATAAAATTCTGTTATTGAAACATTATCAACTAGTACATCACAATGAAAAAAAAAAAAATTCTCTGCCTGCTCCAGGATAGGCACTCCACACTCTCCTACAAATATGTAATTTTATAACAGACACATATGCAAAAAAGCATCTCAGAATACATAGTCTTACAAGTTCAACACGCAAACTGAAGGTAAGAGAAACGGAAACAAAAATCAGATGACTTAAGTGTGGTACAGGGATATCGCTTGTCAGAGGTTAAGGAGGAAGTCTGCAGTAAATTTGAACCCTGTCCAGCGCCTTTACCACAAGACTGTCTTCTTTCCCTGCTCAGCTCTCAGACATGAGGTAGCCAGCCAGCGATAAAAGTGAAAAATGCAGGCAGCTTGTAACAGTCAATAAGTTTCCTGCACAGTGAGAATTTATTTGCCTCTGAAATTCTTATTCGTAATTACCACAGTCGTTTTAAATTTAGCAATGATGAAAGAACATTTTGTCCTTAAGATCATCTCGGAAAAAAAATACCAACAAAGGGGTTTAGGTGGAGACACACTGAGCTCTGGAGCTGAACCTGCATACATTATTAACCTCCACACCTAACACTCCAAGAGATGGAGTCATGACTCTATGTACCCTGAAACATTTACCACATGTACACCCTTCCTAGAGCAAAGTGAGGACTGGCATGCTGCCTATGTCTTATTCACTTCTGCCAAGGGCAGAAAGGCTTTTGCACATCATCCGTAGATGAGGCAGAACCAATTCCTTAATGTCATATCAACCTTTTCATCAAAGTAGTCAGATACTACTTTAGAGAAGGAATCAAAAGGCATGTGCCAGCTACGAGACTAATAAATAGTTTTCCTCAAGCAAAATATAATTCAGCATGAACTTCATGTTAATGTTCTTTCCACCCACTCGCACATCTTCAACTGATTCTACTCAACCAAAATGCCAACAAGTAAAACCACCCATCTTTTAATTCACCTACTGTATCCCAGCAGTAAGATTTTGTTGTACAGTGCCATCCTACAGCTGCTTAACCTCAAAGATTACTCTCATATTTACATGCCCTCATTTTTTAGAACATGCCTGGAATCTGGAAGGAGAAACGCAAGTAACTAAAGGGAAAACTTTTGAGAGCAAAAGGTATTCAGACTGACAGCTTTCACTAAAATGTTAAAAACCATCATAAGCCTCGGTCCCATTTATAGTACAGAACTAAAGGACTTAAGAAGCAGAAGGAGAACACAACTAAAAAAAAAATTAAAAAAAATTAAGTTTTGAGTCAGGAAACAATTTGGAAACGTATGATGTTAGCTCGTTCAAAGAGTGAAAGAACATCAAGATATATTTAACCAGAAGACTACTACATCTCAGAAAGGCACAGGCTCATTTGTTGTATCAGGAAGACATCACAGAGCACAGCAAGTCCACAAGAAATAAAATCCACAGCTGTGATCATTCAAGAACCAAGTCTCAAGCTTCAATAAACTACAATGAGCCCTAAAGACTTGTATCAACGTAAGTACTTCACAATGCCCATCAACAACAAAGAAGGAAGAAAATTCTCTATTGCAGTCTTACTCTGTAACTATCCATAATGGAAATCTTATACTTTATTCTAAAATGCCTGTGATGGGCTATTTTTGGATAGGGGTTCCATGCAGCACGTCTGATCTAGCAGGTTTTGTTCTTAGTGAGAAGCCCACGTAACAAAGAGAAACAGTTTCACTTGGAACAACCTTAACTCATAGACGGTAGAGAATCTACAGAGACATTACACAGTTTTTAAGGACTTGTGTAGGAACTGTGAAATTTGAATTCCGCAGGCCTCAACACGTGGCATTTGGGGAAGATTGCTACGTTCGTTTAAGCCGTTCTTAATTCCAGCAGCCCACTGTCCTCTTTGCTGGAGATCACTACCATGACGCGAGCGCCAGGAGAACAGAAGACGTCCTCAACACCTCAACTGCTAACGGTCGTCACTCAGAGACGCAGCTCCGACCCGCGACCCCGTGCCCTTTCAGCACCATGGACGGCAACCCCGAGCGCCGCAGGCGGGGTCCCTCTCTCCCACCCGAGCGACGCCTCACGGCCCACGAAGGATGGACATCCCCAAAGCCGTCATCCCGGAAACTTCGCGCTGAGACGACGTCTACAAGAAAGGAGCTGGCAAATAATTATTAGGACTTTGGTCTGCCTTTTAAACGTATCCGTGCATTCAGAAACTATTTTTTTCCAGTCCTCATAAGAAAGTTTGAAAACGTTCCTGCATTTTTCTTAGTGATGGTTCATTTACTTTAATTTCAACAAGGAAAATGCATACTTCAAGCTTTCACTGGTAAGCAAAAATACAATGCAGCTAAGATGCAATTGCTGCTCCCACAAACTGGATTGCCCAGCAAATTAAACTTTTTTTTTTTTTACATAAACCAGAAAAATTATCTGTTTTACCTGACAACATCAACAAATTAGCAAAGGAACATTTATCCCAGAAACACTGAAACCTTTACACAGCTCCAATAATTTGCCATTGTATTCCTAAGGCTGCTGAAAATATCATAAAACTAAAGGGAGGTTCTCATTATACAGTCTTCTTTTCTACTGGTCAAACCACTGCTCACTACACAAAGCGCAGAGCGTTTTCAGGCTGACAAGAGCTGCATGCAGAAGGCCAGGTGACCTCTTAAAAGATGCTTTAAAAAAAAAATAATTAAATCTGATGAAACCATTGGTGTCCCCATATACTATGACATGAACATGACTCACAGGAGTAGTCATCAGAGTGACCTCTATTTTCCCAAACTCTCTCCCATGGCCAGCCTCCACAGATTGCTGTTAAAGGAGCTGCCTCTCAGTGGTTGGGAACGCAATAATTCAGCATTTGAAACCAAGCTTTTCTAGCTAACAGTACTTCTAAGTCTTTAAAGTTGAACTCAAAATTGAGCTAGCAACTTTGCCTGTTGGACGCGAAACAACGGAAATCCAGCTTGTCCATGGCTACGTTGTTGGCTCTGCAGTACCAACAGCAATAATTTTTTTGTCAATAAACAGATCAAACATGACTCAGAGCAGTGACACACAGTAGCTAGTGCCATTTTATACCTAATTTTATGATTATAATCCACTTTCCACAGCTCATGTTAAAATCAGCACTTAATTTCAGGGGTTGATTTTTGCCACGTGTTGAGAGTCACTGTGTGGTGGTGGGCAGATTAACCACTTTTCGTGTGACAGAAACTTAACAAATTAAAATATGAGCCTCATACTGACATGCTGGTCAGCCACATAATTTTACCAGCCTGCCTCTCCTCAGGACATTACTGAATAGCTGAGAGGCATACCAGAGGCAGTCTATTTTCACTTACTGCATGCAGTAGTATCTGGAGATTGGGGATACACTCTGCAAAGGACCATCCAAATAACAGAAGACAGTCTGCATTCTCAAAATAATTAAAATGTAAGTTAAATGAGATCCGAGACTACTGATGTGATCTATTCATAAGAAGTTACTTTAATTCTCCTTGCATTCAATCCGTTTTATCCTGAGTTTTCAAAGCATTTGGCATTCAGTTTGATCTTCCATCCAGATATTACAGGCAACACAGTTTTAAAAATATATGCATTACAAGGGCATTTAATAGCAGCCAGATGTCCACCTACCTTTACTAACAGAGACAGCAGTAACAAGTTCCTAAAATCACCTACTTCCACAAAATTGTGTTCTGGATTATTACTGGGAAAGTACTGGAGATCATTTTTCAAAATCAGGCCTGTATCTTGCACAGAAACAGGTTTTGCTTTTACCTCTGAGGAATACAAATATGCAGTGTTTTTGTTCTTTGCAGCTCAGTGATTTACTGGCATGCCTCCTCCCATAAAATATTTGCATATATCTGAGAGTCAAACTGTTCTGATACATTCTGTGTTCGCCAGGAAGCGAAGGCTTCAGTTCAGTGCAACTGAACATTTAAACAAGGACAGGCACCAGGACAAATGGCAGTGTAATTAACATACCAATGAAGAGCCAGTTGTTAATTACTATCCATTTCAGGCATTTTGTATGAACAACTTACCTGATAAGCCTTCCCATCTGCATGCTGGCAAAGCCGGTAATTAAACAATTCAACACCCCTTTTGCCCGATTAGAGAAAAAAATTATAATTATTTTATATTATTCTATTTGTCACAAGCAGTTGACATTTAGACGAGAAAAACTGCAGGAGCCCAAATTTAAACATTTGAAATGAATGAACAAAACAACAACATGCACACATCTAGGGCAGATGTAGGCTAATAGAGGCTCTTAATGGAGCCAACTGGTTAGACCTCACAGTACCTGCTGGGTTATATGGAAGGCAGCACAGTTGCTACTGAGAACAGAAAAACTACCACTTTTCTTTAAAGGGGACTTCAGATGCTGCCTATGGAATGGAATCTGAATTTATAAGCTGTTGAAAGAGTTGGGAGTAGCACCAGGACAATGCCGGGATTCATTTCCATTTGAACAACAGTAACTGGGAAGTCAGTACCCAGCTCAGCACAGCACCGCAGCTACGACGGGGCGGTCACAGGAGCTGGGAGAAAGGTACAGGCAGGGAAGAGGAAAGCAGGATGGAAATCGTAGGACACAAATCCTAAAACCAGGCAAAACGGAAATAGAAAAAAGGAAGCAGAAAGTTGAGAAACATTCAGCAACATGTGGAGTATAGAAAACAAAGGATTTCTCTTTCTCCCTGTGCAGCTGGCTTTGCCCAAGGAAGACTAGTGTGCTTTGGGTACAAAAAAGAAGGAAATTATCTTGAAAACAGCTTCTAATTCTTTATCCACTGCATGACTGCTGCCATTAATCTACGAAAACAAGAAAACCAAGATCCGTTTGAAATTTTGACGATCCAAAATAAAGTTTGAATCAGCCCTTGTTAAAAAAAAATGGCATTCTATATTTGGTACTGAAGTTTCAAACTGTGTAATTTATGCACTTTAAAGATCAGATTTTGCTGAAATCCTGTAACATTTTGTGACAAAGCAGTTCCTTCTGGAGTAGCCAAAAAGTGGGTATTTGGTCCATGTGGGTTTATTCAATCAATTCATTTTAATTTGCATTTTTATTTTAAACTATGGAGAAGACGAATGATTTTTTTTTTTAAAGTTTTTTCTTTGCTAACAACGTGCATGTATCTTATTTGGATTATAATCAGAAGCTATCTAAAATGTACAAACACAGCCTTATAAAAACCTTTCTTTTCCTCATTTGACAGAACAATTGATACAGATGGGGTGACAGGAAATGCTTTGCATCTGAACAAAGGAAATACTGTTGGTGAGAAGCAAACTGCACCAATTCTTTATACAGCAAGTGCCCAGCCAAGATTTCTGAAATTTCAATTTTTTTTTTTGCCTGTATCGTCCAGCAAATCGATTTTTTTTTTTTTTTCACAAATTAGCTTACAGAATGGGTGAAGGAGCACCTGCACATTTGCAGGTTTCTTTCTCACGTAACCTTTATTGAGCACACTCTTCTCGTCAAAAAAAGGATGTCACTTGGGTTGCTGCCTGCACACTTCTGCACCCAAAACAGCATCTCTGCTCTCCACAGTGCTGGTGAGACAGAACTGCTCATCCAGAGCTGATTCCTCTCTCTGGAAATACTGCTGGCCACCCAAAGACACTTTGCCATAGACAGACTGGAAAATCTGCCAGAGATCTACAACAAGATCTAAATTCCCATCTCTCAAATCAAGACCCCTCTTTCCCTTTTCTACCGCAAACTTTAATAACACTGTACATTCTGCAGGTAGCACTAAATGAATGTATTTTCCATTCTTAAACTTGTCAGCTATGAAGCTGTAAGCCCCCCAAAATTACCATAAACGCCGCACACATCTGATATTCACAAGCTATTTAAGCACAATCTCCGAATACATCTTCATAATGACAGCCTCATTTCTGTCCTTTTAATAACAATAATCACTACATCAACAGTGTTATTTTGCCTTGACTCTTTTGAAAGGACTATTTTTTTTTTCCCTCTCTGCTACCTAATCTCTACAGCAATTTTTCTTACTGGAAAGAAAAATCAGCAATACCATCCAGTATTGCAGAAATCAGCAAGATCTGGTTTGTTTTGAATTTTTATTAAGTGGCACAGGGAAACATCATTCTGTTTGAAAAAAATATTTAGAACTAACCACAACCTACATATGCAAATTTAAGTAAATATTCTATAACAGAAGAGATATCCTGAAATGAAATCTTTTGTATGCCCTATATATTAGAAATATCAGAAAATGCTATTTCTTCAACGCAAGTTACTGTTCAGTACACGGTGCTGATGGACAAAACATTATCCCAGAACAATTCAAGAGGCACTATTATCTCATACCACAGTCTGACTGAAATAAGGACCAGCTCTGCAGTAAAAAAAGATATGAAAATAGGAGAAGAAAAATATCTGCAAGTTAAACCCCCCATTAGCTAGTGAGTGTTCAGTATTTGAGACCTTGGTTTTAACACTATCTTAGAAAGAAGACTACTTTTTACCGCATCCCAGAAACAGCAGAGCTCATTATAACCTCCATCACTAGAACATTCCATTTACTCCTCAGGATGCAGCTAAATTGATTTTGGAGTTTACTGGATACTCTATATTGTAACGTACAGCAAAGCTGTTACTACTGTTGCAATAAAACACAACAACTTCTGGGCTCTGTGTTGGATAGGCAATTTCAAAGTCTGAAACACTGGAGTAGATGGGTTTTTTTAACCCATTTCAAAGCTAAAGAACAGCCAGATTGTCAAGTTCCGAAAGCCAATTCCTTTTGGGAATACGGAATGGGCAGCATCAAGACAATTCATCCACAGCATCTAATATCTTAGTAACTCGCGTGTATTAAATACAAGATTGGCTAACAGATGATTTGATTCTCAGAATGTCCAGCTGAAACAGGAGAATGATTTATCTCCACTTCACTCCCAAGTCAAACAAACACATACAAACAAAACCGACTCCCAGAACCCAACGCACTTGCCGAAAACAAGAGCCCAGAGGCAGGGCTGAGTTACAAGCGTTTGCTGATACAACGCAAAATTTGCTGTTAACTCATTATAAACACAAAGTAAAGAGAGCATCTTTAATAATCTTTCTGCAAGGTTCGACCTTGGTTTTTTTGTAACCCCCCTCAGCTACCGTGGTTGTAACAGTAATGTCTTAAGCCACAGCAACTCGATTCTCCTATGTCCCACTGCCTCTCTCTGTCTGAACACATATCCAGTAGATGCCCTTTTAGGGGCATTTTGTTCTCCCCATCTTCAGACTTCAAGCATTCTGCTTAAAAATAAATCATTATAGAAGCTTAAGTGATTATGTGCACAACATAATTATTTTTTTTCCAATTAAATATAAGAATACAATTTTAAGGATTCACAAAACCTTAAAACAGCCAAAAAAATGCATCCTAGGGGATCTGCCCTCTAGTATAACTCTAGATAAACTCTGAAATCTCACGATTTCTTCTGACTTGACTTACCAGTTTGTGGCATTTGGCAATACATCTGTGGGTAGTACCCAGCGTGGCCCTTCCATCTAGAGATACCCCACGAGGAAGAACTGAGAAGATACAACCAGTTTATTTCACATCACCTGATCATGGCAGAAAGTTGTCACTCTGGGACCACCCATCAGACTGGAACTTGTCACCCAAGATAAAGTAATGTCCCAGGAAAAGATAATGTGGAACTCACTAAGAGTTTTATGTTTTCATCCCAACTTGGCTAATACAAGAATCACCACATCAAGTCCTGCACTCAACTTAAGCAAAACTCAACCCCAACGTGGCAACAGTTACAGACAAGTTTGCATTCCAAAAATATATACATTTAAAACAGACATGGCACTCAGTTACTTTGCCGCAAGCAGTAATTTATGAAATGCTTGTTACACCTCCACAATTTTTTTTGTTCTTAAATCCCATTTAATATGCCAATCTCATTTCAGGAGGAAATAAATTAACTCTGATGCTTTGTGCCAATGCAGATGAGCTTCCCACACACCTGCATTGTGTTTCACACTTCAGTTAGTCATCCAGATTACGACAAACGAACAAAGTACTTCTAACCAGATCCCATTCCCAAGGTTAAGCATGTGGGAAGAGGAAGAAAGACGACTTCTCTCACAGAGCCCCTGGGTTTTGTCAGTGCAATGTCTAGTTGTAGCTACTGACGAACGCCTTCACCAAAAAGAACTATCAGTTTGGATCTAACACAGCCCAGAAAGCCCACAGAGATGGCCTTACCCTCACCACAACTCAGTCCCTGGCACTGCAGTTCCTGTGAGCCCTAGCCAGGACAGGTTGCAAACTGATCCCACTCCCACGAACTTTCGTAACTTAAACTCTCCATTAAAAAAGATCAGTGGGAAAATGGATAAATCTGCATCTAACACGAGAAGGAGATGATGCTGCGGAGCCGCACACAGTTCTGTACCAGGAGATCCCACACTGAAAGACTTTCACATCCAGAATTACAGAACACTCAGCTTTTCTGTCTTTGCGAATCCCCATTCCGCTATCTAGAATATGACTAAAATCACATGTATTTGTACTGTGGTAGCTGCAAATTAATGTCCTGCCTAAATTATCAACTGTTATTAGAACCCCAGACAATTGCTTAATAAAAATTTAATCATATTGTAATTTCTAATCATCGTTAAAGATGCTTAACAAGTTAATCTCTCTATTGTGCTTCCCTAACATTGCAGATCAGAAAGTCAGCTGGTGTAAGGCAGCACAGCTTCAGCAATACTAATAGGGCTACTTTCATGTTACTCCATCTGAGGGTCTGGCCCTAAGAGAAAAGAGCAGTGTTAAAATCCTCTCGCAACAGCTTTTGATTGTTTCTCTGCATTGCTTTGCAGTTGATCCAAAAAATAACAAAAGCAATAGATCATGACTTAAAAAAAAAACACAGCATAAACCAAAGTATTTCACACAGCTCTATCTTCTGCTGTCCGTGGTAGAGCAAAGGCAGCACTACACTACAGAGCGAAGGTCTCCTCTCCTCTCCTCTTCACAGCTCAAAACCTCCTCATCTTGACTTCATCCACGCACAGCTACATTTGTCTGACAGCAACGCTCACGCACAGAAAACGTGGGACGATCATTAGCAGCCAGTGAGTTTGTCTCTCAGCTCAGCTCTGTTCCAGCTGCCTCAACGAGGAGCGAAACGGCGCTCTGCAACCTCAGCCTTGCAGAAGTAGGTACTGGCTCACTTCAGGAAACCAACATGTTTCCTCTTCCTTCCGGTGGACCAGCAATCGGTGCTTAAGAGAGTTTGAGTCAACTGGGAGTCAACTTTAGTTATGTCAGATCACTGCACATACAGGCAACACACTTGGCTCTCATTTCCCTCATGGGTTTTTTTTTTTATGTTTCTTCATAATGCCACAACACTTTCTAAATTCATGAAGCGGTCACAGGAGAACGACTGTGAAGCTCTGAGGCCGCTCTGCGGTACCTGCGTACCGTACCGCCTGCAACCACATCTTCTTGTGGCTTCGGCTGCAGGCAGGAGAAAACAGAAAGCAGAAATGGTCGGTGCACAAGGGCCACCAGGCTCTGCTGTAATTCAGCACAGACCTCTACGTGGTCAGGGCTGATCCTTCTGCGCATAGCTTGGAGGAGTAGGTAGGAGAACAGCAAACCAAACTTAAGTCAAAAAAGGCCGTTCGTACCCTACTTTGTCCGTAAAACAGCTCGCCGATTCCAACTATGTGCGCACGCAACGAAACTCTCCGTTACCATGCGTGACACGGTAGCCTGGAAGCTAAATAGTATTCATTTAATAACTTTCCATTAAATATTGATTTTTATTTAATATGCAGAATTCTGGTATTAAAACTTAATCTGATTGGTAAAGATCTGTTCCTGCCTACTTTATTGACACTGAACCAAATTAATTGTTTATATCATAATATTTACTTTCAGTATGACAACTACACAACCAGCTACAGCAGGATTGAATCTAAACCACAACCTTCAAACATTAGCTGGCACTTACTCAAGCAAACCCTTAATTGTTAGAATTGAACTCAACTCCACGAAAGGTGAGACCACATATTAAAACAAGTAAAACTGCAATCCAACTTTTATAAAAATATTCTTCATTAGCATTGAGCCCACTGTAAGACCCATTGTCCAACTTATTTTTAGTGCGGGATACTTGTTGATCCAACACTAAGTTGGTCCACGTACAGCTCCAAAATACATGCTATGACATTTCATCCAAACTCACTTTACTCCGTCATGCACTCAGCAAAATAGATGTAACAGACACGTAACACAACGTCAGGCAACGTCTTCCCTCGCTAAAACTTCAAGACAAAATTTCAGTAAGTTTGTTCTCTTAATAAATGTGCTATTAACAGGAAGTATTTATTGCAGCCTTTGGCAAGAAAATAAACACGTGGCAAAGACCCTGCACACCCCGAGGTGCTCCGGGTCAGTTTCAACACCCTGGTCCGGTTCCAAGCGATGCTTCGCAAGCCGATTTTGCTTCCCGACAAAAACCTGGCCAATGTAGAGGCAGGGAAAGCAAATATTCCCAGCAATTCCCAGGGCAGACACTGGCAGAAACCCACTGCCCCGTCCTCTCTCCTTTCCCTGCCCTTATGACCGCGTATGCTTATGCAAAACTGTTCATTTCTGCAGCGCCTACACCCAACGGCAACACCCCGCAGCGAGAGGAGGCGGCCGGACCCCTGCAGCCTCACGAACCCGCCGAGGGCTCCCGGCTCTCCCCGCCGCCGGTCCCGCTGCCGAGCCCCGCTCCGGCCCGCAGCCAGCCAGCCGCCCCCGGGGGCGCAGGGGAGAGCGGCGGGGTCCGCCCGCCCTCCGGGCTGCCGAGACCGCGCCGTCCCCAAGGGTGGGTGTGTGCCTACGGCGGGAGAACGGGGCGGGGGGGGGAAACGTGTTGTGCGGC
>WHYT01017271.1:112794-154455 GCA_009806455.1 Tetrax tetrax | reverse complement strand
GGCGGGGGAGGAGAAGGCAGCCGGCGCCAGGGCGGGCCGGGAGGCGCGGGGGCGGCGGGCTGCTCCCGCCCCAGGGCCCGGCGGCGGCGCTCCCCGCTCCGTGCGGGGCGGCCCAAGATGTCCGACGGCCCCCCGCGCCGCGTCTGCTCATGCGCCGCGCGCAGTGAGCATGTGCCGGCCGGCCGCACATGTGCGCTGGGCCCGCGCCCGAGCGGGATGCGCGCACACCCCCCTCCGCGGCTCGCCCCGCAATTAGCGGGGGGGGCGACGTGCCTTTCGTCCCGCTCCCAAACAAGCCACCCCGCCTCGGGGCTCGAACCGGCGGCCCCGGTTCTCGCAGCTCCTCCCAGGGCGCGGACTCCCCCGAGGGAGAGGTCTCTGGCGGAGGCCCGCGCGGCGGAGAGGGGGGCATGGGGGGCAGGTGGGGTGCAGCCTGCCGCCCCCCAAACTGAGAAAGGGGCGTTGGGGTGTTGCCTGCTACCCCCAAAACTGAGGAGTGGTGGTTGGGGTGCTGCCCACCGCCCCAAAAACTTCGGAGAGAGAGGTTGGGGTGCAGCTAACCACCACCTAGAGCTGAAGGCTCTGAGGGGGTGCAGGAGGGGGACTGTTAGAAACCATGACCACCGTCCCTGTTGTCCCCAGATGATGACATCCCATCTCCCCTGAGGCAGGGATGTCTTCTGGGACATGGATGTGGGATGGAGCCTCATGAGTGCGTGCGCCTCCAGCGCTTCCTCCGCATGGGGTTGAGGACTGCCATGTCTGTGGGACCCCGTGAAGTGAGCCCTAGAGCTTTTTTAGGGAAAAAACAGGAGCCATGGTGTCGTCTTCACATTACAAATACTCAGAGTCTAAGATCAAGCACTCATTTGGTGCTTCAAATGGATAGTCCTATGCAGAAACATCTTTAGTCCTTTGTTAATAAGACTTACTTCCTGGAATTATAAAGGAAAATGTAATAACTCTTGGAGTTCTTTAAAAAAACATCCAGGAATTCAGAGACGGGTTATTCTGTGCTCCTCTGGGTGGAGTTTAAGAATTGTAGCATGATTTCTCTCTAAAAACAGTGGTTTACCTTGCACTGTGTTCACATTCAAGCTAAGGAAGAGAACAACTAATCCTCGGTAACTCAGCTCACATTTTAAGGCTTTCCTTTACAAACAGAAGGACTAAAAATACACTTTCAATGAAATCTGAGATTTTTTCTCATAATCTCCTAACTCGAGTCTTTGAGGGAAAAAACCTGTGTCACAGAATTAACAAACAGCAAGATTTGTGAAAAGCTACCAGTCTAATAATTGCAGCAGTCACGTGTAGTATGTATGTCCTACTGAAAAAAAAAAAGAAGTATATTTTGATGGATTTTTCACACCCCCGGAATGCTGCGAAGGCCAGTTAATCTTTAAACGCCTCCCCATGGCTGTGCTCAGTTGCCCTGAACGGCCCTGCAGAACTTAATGGAAGCACTCAAACTGAAAAGTTGCAAACCAGTCCCTTGCTTTGCTGAATAAGTAACCTGAAAGAGCCTAGCCATTAAGATGTAAATTGGCATAAAGATGGAGAAAGCATGGACGCTGTGTTTACTAATTTCCTGCAGATGAGTTTAATCAGAGTAGCATTAAACGCTCCTGCTTATCTAGAAACTTTACTTTATCGTTGATTTATTGTGCTTTTGCCTATCAGATGTTGAGCTGTTTTTCCAAGCATCTTACTGCTTTAGTGCCTTCTGATGCTGGGGAGTTTTGGATGCTCAGCAGGCATTCTTAATTCTTATCTTAAGACATTTACCCTGCTAATGATAGCAGATTGGGTTAACATCAGCAATTTTGTAAATACAACTTATTTGCAGTCAGATAAAACTATACTTTTGTTGTTTTAAAGAACCTTGGTTACAGTATTTCTGGATTATTACCTTTGATGAAGAAAGCAACATTTGGAGTAGCTTACTCTGCTGCAGGAAACAGCATAGCTCTATTCCTTGAGGTTTCTGTAAAGTCTCGGGTTCAAATTGCACAGGTAATACGGCTCATGAAAGCTTCTCCACGAGCCTCCATTATGTCAGTGTCCATGTGTGTCGTATACATACATGCATAAAGGTTACAGGGCCAAACCTCTAATACTATAATATTAGTACAATACCTTCTAAAACCATAATTTATAGCATTAGGCACTTCTGAAGTATCCTCTGAAGGCATTCACAAGTATTAATGGGTTAAGGCTTATCTCTCCCTTATCAGAAAGATATTCATATTTCTTATTCCATTTCTATTTTCAGATAGGGAAGCCACCCTGGAAGAAACAAACCCAGCAAGACCTGACAGTGCACTATTATAGCTTTCGACAGAGGTGTGGAATAAGCCAAACAACAACTGAATATAAACCCATGAAACCATTCAACTATGTGTGCTGTCCCTTGCGTAGTATCCCGTGAGACGTTAGATTAGCCCAGAGAGAGCACATTACAGCCAGAATATTTGATACTGTGCTCCACCTAAATAAGACCTTAGGGCTTAGAATGGAACATGTTCTGTCAGATCTATTGTGATTCAGACATAATTATGCAAATAAAGCTTTTCTTTTTGTTTGGTGTGAGCTTTATTGACTCCCTCCGTTCAGTTCCACACGCAATTCTTTGTTCACTGAAATAGATTGAGAAATGAGATTGATTTTTTTCTGCTCCCCATCTTCTCTGTCTTAATAGGCAGTATTAGCAGGGTTTCTGAGGATCCTTGAAAAAATCCATAACTGAATGGGACTATTCTCTGTTCATCAGTAATAAACTGCTTCCTTGCTAAGTCATCCCGAGCCTTTCCATATCTGTGGTGAGATCTGTAGCACTGGTAACTGAAGAGAAAAAAACATCTCTGCTCTTAAAATTATGTTCTAGTAATGGTGGAAATGCATACTCTGTGTTTTACTTTTGTTGTGATACAAAGAACACATATACACGAAAGCATGAAATCAATCCAGTTACTGAATTCATGTTTCTCCATGTTCATGCCAAGCTGTGAACCTTGAAAGCCTCGTTCCTTTGGAATGGGGTTCCTCACAACAGAAGCAGGGACAGCGCCGGACTTGCCGAGAGATTAAATAGCGCTGTATCAATACCAAGCGAAAAATATAATGCTCATGCAAGAGAGCAATATGCAAAATTTTTACTGTTCATGTGGCACAACAGGGGGTGCTTCACTTACCACGTTAATGTAATTACAAACAAGTGTTGACGTGATGTGTAGCAACAGGAAAGTAAACGAATTAAGAAAAGTGATTTTTATCTCAATCTTGTTATTATGTACCAGAGAATGTCTGTTAGGTGACTTTGCAATGATTATTTCCAATTTAGAAGGCTATTATCACTGATACTAGTGCTCAGTGTACATGTATATTCTGCATCTTGGCACTAGAAGTGGAAATAGAACAGCTGAGCACTGCAGCATACTGTACCTGCTTTTCATTAACGCCTTTCCTTTGAAAGTTCAGCACCAGCCTGCAAATTGGAAGACCTGAACTTCTACCTTTCTATGTGTTTTCATCCCATGCCGTGCACTAATAATTTCGAAAAGATTTTTCTTTCTTTTAAATGGGGAAAAGTTGAGGGTATTTCCTTTGGAGAAACTGAAGTCTTCCCAAAATGGTTTATTCCATGGGAATAAATAAAGCCCAGAAACAAAAATCACAAAAGAAAAAGGGAATAAATTGAAGCAAATAAGAGTATGTGTTCAGTGTAAAAATCGATTTTAAAAGTCTTTGGCCTTTCTTACCAATTTATGACAATTCCAGTTTAACAGAATTGAAAATCAAGGTCTGAAACCTTGACCCTACACTTCCCCAGTAGAATTTCTTTTCTGGGGATGTGAAGAAGCTAAGTGAAGTTTCAGACATTTTAATCCTGTGTAATCAAAACCAGGGACATTTTAATAAAGTCTCATACTTTAATAAGACCTCCCAGCTACATTCTTTGATCTGTGTTGCCGTTGTAATTGAGTTAATATATTGCACCCAATTCATCCAAAAGTCTTGGATAGGTTGGACTAAGTATGATATATGTATATATTAAGCAACCACATCTACCCAAGTACTCAGAACTGGAACATTACATGCCCTTTTAAAATCTGTTTCGTCACATATGGATGACCACACTTGCCAAAATAAGCTATAGAGAAAATGATGAAATTTAAAGCATGAACTATCATAGGAAGGTCTTAAAAGCATTTGTTAAGGAAATTACAACCTTATTCTTTAAAGTGTCCCATATAATTTAAAAGAAAATTGTATTCTTCCTATAAAATGCAATAAAATACCTTGATAAGAATGTGGAAGTTATATTAATCTCAATTTCGTCCTGAAAATGTAATGTCTATGATGTTCTCCACAGTTATTGCTGTTAAATTCTGCAGTGCTTTTTCTTTAGGGAAAATGACATTGAGTATTAGAGAAACTCTCCTAGAGGTGAAATGTCTGTGGCAGAAGTCCTCTTCCCTAAGAAATGTAACCAAGATCAGACAAGTATTCCTATGCTAGTAGAAGTATGGACTAGGAACCAAACATGGCATCTTTCCTCTCTTAACTTCAGCTCTAATATTTCAAGCTTCTTCTAAGATTGTATAAATTTAACCACATATTAACAACCAAAATTTAAACAGTGAAATTTCATTATCACGCCTAAGAGAGGAATGGCTGATGCAAGCACATTTACACATAACTTGTTTTCTTTACAATGTTTACTAAGCAGATTTTATTTTATTTCCTGATATTAACATCACTCACTGGAAGAAGCGCTGCTAACAATAGACACCATTAAGCTGATCGAGGCCGTTGGCGGTTGCCTCAAGCAGAACTGACCACATAGCATATAGGAATGTAGTTTTCACAGTGCATACCTAATTGTATCCCTGAAACCACTCTGTGAAGCAACCAGGTGAAAACCAAAAAGCTATAAACGATACTGCTCTACTTACCAAAACCCCAAGACATGAACAAAAAGATCCCTGAAATAGCTCTGGGGCCTGGATCAGCAAACGGACACGGAGATCAGAACTACATGAGTAAAGGCTTTTCCCCCCAAATGCCATGTTTCTCACTTTGAAATAAAATAAAAGCATATTCATTTTAAGGAATGTGTTTCTGGTATATTATAATTGGAATATTACGATTTAAAGCATGAGGTGAGTGAGACGTGCTGGGTTGGTGAGATGGAAACGGAGTTCCCAAGTCACTGGACAGAGCTGAACATCGTTATCCCTTTCCACCTTCAGGAATAAGAGCCTGAGCTAAATTCTGCAGAAACATATGCACATTACTATCACCTCCAGCAAGACGAAGGCTTTCTTTAACAGTTCTGCCACTATGTGACATCCCTCCAACTTATTAGCCCTATAATACTAGCTGGAGTACAATAATTAACCAGTTTAATAAACCAGAGCTGGTCTTTTGTGTGGAAAAGATTCAAGTAATGTGACATCCACACATCTTGACAAAAGTATTTCATTTCTTGGTTCATCATTTCTAGGTTTACAACAATATTTCTAGAACTGATCTGTCATTAATCCAAAAAAGATTGATATGTTCCAACATACAATAAAACTAATGGGAGGACTAGGACACGTTTACATTTATGGCAATGCAGTTTGGAAAGTACACTTTAAGAACGTTGTATATTAGAAAAATACTGCTGCCAGCCTGGTGGAGGCCTTTGCCATGTTTGAAATGAAAATATATGCAGATTATTTTGGTAAGTTTTATAAACAACATTTTATCCTCTTTACAGAGTTTTCTTTATCTCATCAGGGAGATTTACTGAGGATCATAAGCTGCAAAAAGACTAAAATGGCAGAAAATCTCTCACAGTTAATTGCAACAAAACTGCCTGACTCCCATGAGACATAGAAGGCAATCTGTATCCTGAGGAAAAGAAGAAATTATGAGGAATCTGAAGCATGCTGTGCTATTTCAGTTGAGCACAGGACAGCTGGAAAAAACAAATTCGTGAAGGAAGTGCCTGTCTGATATTTGCCCTCTATTCTAATGTGCGCCTTCTCTGCTTTCTTTAGCCCCTATTTCTCTAGCTACACGAGATAACAATTTCCAAGATCCATAAAAGAGAACAGAAACACATGCATTTAATTGTCTTATAAATTGAGTTATGATTTATGACAGGTTTTATATTTCACAAGTAAGATATTATGCAAATTCTCAGCAGACCCTTCCATTTAAAAGCTTGCACAGAATATTTTTGGTAGCTTCCCACTTGATTTTATTTCTGAAATAGACAAACTGAACACTTGTACCTGTGTCTCAAAGACCACTAGATGCTTAATTATGTTCTAAAATCTAATCCCTGAATTATGGAATGCAGCATAATTCATTTCTACATTAGCAAAAGTGTCCTTTAAAAGTGATGGAGCATCCCTTACCATATGCTTTATGGTTCTTGCATTTGCATTTACAAAGAAAGAATAACCGTCTTGAATATTTTAATAGCTGGATATAGCTGCAGATCATTTTTTTTTCTTATCCATCCTATCAGATGACCTCGAATACAATCTAATTCTTTTACTGTATCTGCTAACATAGGAAAATAAAAATGTAATAGTACTTATGTTAAAAACGGTTGCCAATATAGAAGAACTAATCAGAAGATCCACCTGGCGAAGCATTTTATTTCTGTAAATGTCCACTAACTCTGCATTGCTTGAGAAAAGAAAGTAAAGACAAGGCAAACACTGAGTTATACTTCCCTCTACTGTACTCTTGCAGCTTACAGCAAACTGTGACTAAGGGAATTCGTGAAGTAGGAGGTTTCATCTGCATCATTAAAACCCCTCTTAACATTAGCCTGGTGTTCTGAAATAATTGTAAAATGTCACATCAATGAATTTCTATCCAGCTAGGCTGGGTCGTGTATTGATCCCCTCAAACAGGAGGCTGAGTGTCAGGATTTTAAACAGTGGAGTCATAGAGTTGGCATACAGATTTCTGTTTTGTAGCTGCATCTTTTGGGGTAGGAGATACTGGTACAGTGCAAATAGCACTGAAAGGCACTCTGAGATGAATGCTTATATGAAGAAGACTGTGGAACAGTAATGCCTAAGGTGTGTGCTTTGAACTGGACAAAATAGTAGGGAAATCTGTCACAAAATATCCTGGGTATCCAGAGACTGAAATGCATTTTACTGTGTTCATCTCATCTGTATTCACTATGCCCAAGTGTTTCACATCCCAAAAGTTTTGTTGAGGATAAGGCTTCTGGATAATATTCAGCAAATGCATTTTGAGGTTTTGGAAACTGGAAAATAATAGTTTTCTTTTCCCCTCTCATCCTTGTTTAATAAAGAAGAAAAAGTAGTTAGCTATTTCACAATTCAATTGCCGTACTGCAAAACACACCGTATACGGGCTAGGATGGTACTCTGGGCTTTTCCTGCTTGGCTGGCAGACCAGTTCACGCTCCTGGAAGAGCCATGAGCTACTGCTCCAGAGCAGCACTTTTCCCTAAGTGTGCATGGAATTCGCTCCAGGGCAGCATGCTCACAACAAACTGGGAGGGAAACACCTTTAAAGCTTTGTTGGCGGGATGTAAGCGGGACACTGTTTTGTCATACTCTCATGATGTATTTTATCCTGTCCATTAGTGTGAGGCAGAAGGACAGATAAAGACAGAGAGACCAGAAGAAGAATGGTGGATTGGTGGGTGATTCTTCAGAGCCTGAGCTATCATTTTGTAATGTGATGTTTACAGGTTTTGTCAGGGATTTCCCATTCTAAACACGTTGGGCTTCACCTCAAAGTTACAATCCATCAATTAGAGTATTGAACGGTGATGGAAGGCAAAATCAGAGAACAGGATTTTCGAGATATGCCCTTGGTGCATGGGAGACAACCACAGAGATTATGTTAGTTCCCAAACCCCAGTATGAGGATATTAAGGTAGCTGGATCCGTCTGGCCAGGGCTACAGGATTTCCCCCGTGCTACAATTGCATTGCCAGCATCTGGCAGGGACTGCGTGTGGTGGAGACAGACCAGAGCACCGAGCGAGCGCAGGAGGGAGCTGTGCAAAATGCGGTTAGCCGGAGCCTAAGTCATGGTTATGGCATCCCAGGGAAGTACTGCCTCCAGCGCTTCCTGGAATGGTGCTGGACACAGCTGATCCTCGTCTCAATTTGCCTTTAATCACACTCAGCATCAGTGCAGTGTTTCCTTTGCCTGAAACAGATGATTTCTGCAGAGACCAGTCAGACTTCAGATTTGTGTTCAGGCTTCCTAAAAGTTGCTGAATGTTGCAGAGGCAAATGGGCAGATTCACCTTTTGAATGGTCAAGGCCTGGTAACGAGAAACATGTACACAGTTTTGACACTGTTCAGTGTCAAAATGAGGATTGGGTAAGTTCTGCATCCCCTCATTTACCCTCAGCTACCTCACTGAATTTAGGATCTTCAAAAGGCCTGACAAAACTAGGTCTTTAAGAATCTCATCCTGAAATGAAAGATGGTATTAAAAATAGGATTGAGTACTCTGCATTTTTCCAGTGAAGATCACAGAATTATAGAATGGTTTGGGTTGGAAGAGGCCTTTAAAGCCCATCCAGTCCAACCCCCCTGCAAGAAGCAGGGACATCTCCAACCAGATCAGGTTGCTCAGAGCCCTATCCAACCTTGTCTTGAATGTTTCCAGGGATGGAAACATTCTCTTCTTCTCATTCCCAATGAACACATTCTTCTGTGTGTTTGGGGAAATGTTGTACCTCTCAGTGTCTTGCCCGAGGAGCACAGGTGACCAAATAGTAGGAGTGTGTCCTGAAGACTAGCATCTGCAAAATACGTCTTTTCTTGTGGTATTTTTTCATGGAAAACATTGACACAATATTTTCTTACTATCATGGCTAATAGTAAATGCTGTACTGAGACGTTGTTGGAATTGTTAAAAAATAAAGTGAATTTCTATTAATACCATATGGAATCAGATTAGCCCTGCTGCTAAAATATTCACGAGGGCAGCAAATCCTTCCATCTTCTCCTGCTCAAAGCAATAGTAATATAGACATAAGCTGTGCGATTACCAGTTTGCGGGTGATAGAATTCAAAGTCATGTTGAATTACTAATCATCTAACCATCTCTTGGCAACACACAGCCACATGCAAAGCCCACTCCACTGGATTGTGTTACAACAGAATACTGGTAATGGGGAAGAAAAGTAATTTATTAAAATACCAATGATTTTTCTGGAGTTCACAGTATATTTACCCCATAATTGTAAGTACTAGATAACTCTAAATTTTCTAGTTCTTTGTATTGTGTCTTCAGAATCAAAACTGCCACAGTCAAAGGAAGGCTTAAGTACCCACAATTAAATGATGCAATTCAGTGTTTTCAAATTCTAAAGTGTGATGCTGCAGGGCATGTCTCAGGATTAAAATAGAGGAGAACAACTCAGCAGTAACTGCTCATTTATTCCTGTCTTTACTGCCAGGCAGAAGAAATAATACTTAGTAAATTCATGGCTTTCCCTCATCACCAGCTCACATGGGGTTGGAACTTCACTCCCAGATCATCTGACATCCATTGCATAGCTCAACAGCATCATCTTCTTCTGCATGGGAGCATGTTCTTTAGCCAGCCCGGCTTTCTCGTCATGCTTGGGGCTGTTGCAGTCTAAGATAAATGAGCTCTAAGTTTTGTTCTACCAGGACTGGAGGTTAGCCATGCCCTTCTTAGTGAGGCAGTTCTACAGACGGTTCTACAGTCCTAGTGTCTTCCAGAATGTAAAAAAATATATCTCTGCTCCTTCTTGATTATGACCATGGGAAAAAAAAAAGCGTTCACTTTTGTATTCATTAAATGGCCTGAATAAGCCCCAAGATAAAGGTCACTGACATTTCTTGAATGGAACAGTTTCTTTTTCCAGAATCTGCAGTTTCATCAGTGTTCCTTCAGGATTTTTATTTTTTTGGGGGGGGCCAAAAAAGATTTTGGGAAAAAACTGGAACCACTTTTTACTTGCTATTGTAGATGCTAGAATTCCCTAAGAAATAGTTATTTTATTTTATGATCAGCACTTTAAAAAAATTAATCTTGGATATGTTTCCAAATACCTGTACTTAGCATCAATAACATTATTGGTTTGTTGACAATATTGATGTTTCTAATTAGTGCCATTAGGTTTCAGAGTAAACAGTTCAATTGCTCTTATTTTCAACAAGTCTACCTGGCTGCTGTGTTTGTCTTATGAACCCAAGTGCCTCCAAACTCTGTCTAATTGCAAGAAAAATCAGATGCACCTAAGACAACAGCCAAATGGTCTGCAGAAGTTCTTAATACAAAAACCTGCAAGATAACAAAATACTGACATTGTGGTTACAGCATTAAAAAAAAAGTAAAATTAAAGTAAATGCAAGTGCAGTATACATATTACATCATTGATCTGCATTCAGTACGAGTCTCAGTTTTAAAGATGTATTAATCTGCTGCACAATTTCCTTTTTTTACCAGACCAGATTGTGAAAGAACATCTAAATTCTTCTGCAAAATTTATATTTCACTCTGCGCAGAGCACAAAGAGCTTTAATGTACAGCACACAAATTGTCATGTTCTTGTCTGGGGAAGAGTCTTGAAATCATTAGTCAGTTTGCCAGCATAAGGAACATAACACAGAATCTGTGAGATGCATATGGTAACAGCTCTAAGTCTTATGACCAATCTGTTTTTTATAACAGTTTGTGAATACCTTTAAAGTAAATTAGATTTATTAATCTATCTCTGAGTTTGGATGGGGGTTTTTATCTCATGTCAATTGTTTCTTTACAGATTTTGATGTTTTCTGTTTTAAACATATGTGCTGTGATTAGAATACCAGGGTAGATAGGGATCATTAAAATAACATTTATCATCTTAAACTGTTCTTGTTGGTTTTGGACCATATCTGGTCCTTTTAATGTGTTCTCCTTAAAGAGAAATAAATGACTTCATTTTCCTGGGAAAGTCTAATCTGTTCTTGCAGCAGCCTTGCTTTAAAGCTGCCTATACTGTCTACTTGGTTTTCATACTGCTTTTTATTCTTGTAGTTTGTTTTGCCAGTGTCCATCTCCAGGAAGCCAGTTTTGCCCGTTTAAGAAGACGGACGCGTGGCGTGCTGCAGGGAAATACCCACCTTCTCGGAAAGGCCCAGTCCCACAAGAAAAATTGTTTGTCTAAAAGTGGGCAGCACAGCTTTCATCTGCTGTAATTAAAGCATAAATGTCATTGTTCTAAGGTTCTTTAAATTAGGTTTATTAAGCTGCATGCCACATTTTGGAATGCAATTAATGTGTGGCTAAGCTTTCCATTTCCTTTAGTGTCACAGGGGATGTATTTGATATAATGTTATTTAATATTTTAACAGAAGCTACAGAAACTGGGATTAGGCAAGATTGTTATAAATTAAAAACCAAATAGAGCTCAGTGAATCAACTTCTTTTTCTGACAAGAGTAATTTCTTCTGCATGTTATATTCCTTCTGCATGTAACTTAAATTTCAAAATCCTACTCTAAAATCAAGGATTTATATACACAGTGCACCCAGTTCATGGGCAATATAATGTTTATCTATAATTGCATGAACAATAACATCCACACAAGGGTCGTGGAACATTATTTAAATTACACAAATGTCGTACAGATGTAAATGAATGCCCAGATTCTGCTTTCGTTGCACAGGTTGGACTGTGCATTGATCTGAGCCACTGGAATCAAGGACATTACTCTGAATGCAAGGTCTAATTTTGTAATTAGAGGAGTCAGGTCCCAGAAAATCTGTTGTTTATCATTTTAACGGCTAACTAAGAAGACTCATAGACCAGTTTTACAGCAGGTTAATGCAAGTGCTTGCAGGATCACATGCCGTGAAATGTTTTCATTAAAAAGAAAATGGAATGACAAAATGCCAAGTTGCAGCATTGCAGGTTGGGGTGAGTCTCTCCCAAAGTTCACACTCACGTGTGGACAGCAGCAGGATGGGAACAGAGTTAATAGCCAGAAGTCCCTCATTTATATGAACGAGCAGGTCTGCAGGGTCAGTTCCTTTGGACCTCCAGGAGTTCTGAGAAAACCAAATCATTCCACAAATAATATGACATCAATTTCTTATTGTCAACACAGTGCACAGTGATGAATTTTTGCAAAGCTTTAAATCAAAAGAGGAAGCAGTGAACTGGCACTATGTAGGACCAATGCACCAGGTAAAAAACCCTGCCATTCAAGCTTGGTTTTGTTTAAAAAAACACAGGTTTACAATGATGAGAATTTCACACTGCATTTCTTAAAGTATCTTCTCTGCTTCAAGTTTGTATTAAGTGAAATTCTGCAGTTCTTGCATAATGAGCAAGTGCTCATTAATGTGAGGGGTTTAAAGAAGTGTGCAGGTGCAAGACCTTCTCATTGTACAGAGTGAGTATTAATGAACAGTAAAATGAGTCTGAAGTACTGAGTATAATTTAAATCAACAAGAGAGCAGCTCTAGATAGCATTCAAGACTTGTGCTGTATGAGCCACTGAAAAAAGCACCAAAACTAAACAAAACATTATAAAAAGCATAATGTTACTTAACTATTAAGATCACTCACTTTTTTGCTTCAATAATTTTGCATCTCTGTTCCCACACTGTTAACGTGCAGGGTGTATTCGGCAGGAGACTGTGGGGCATTGAGGTATTCTAGCTGTCTATCAAGACTTACCTTTTGCATTCTTCATTTCCATGAAGGACATCGCTTGCAGTTAGGAAAACATTTAGGCCTGAAAGTCTGACTCATACAAGTAACGCTTAGTTTCACAGAGTCCAGATCACAGAGGCAGAAGCAGCAGAGAGGGATGGATGTGAGTTAATGAAGGAATGGCATGTCTGTTAACGTAGGTGCAGTGCTTCGGACAATGTAATTATTTTTTTTCTGAGTCTGCTCCATTGACGAGTAGAAGATTGATTGTAAGGTCAGAAATAACATATAGATTAGTTTATTAGCAATAATAATTTTTTCAGTAGATTCAGTCCATGAATCTAGTTTCCCTGAGGAGAAGGCATTATTTACTACCATATAGATAAACAAGAAGCTTAACTTTGGATCCAGAGAAGAGGTCAAAACAAATTCATACAAGGGAAACCATAATTTGGATGGAAATTACAAAATCGAGATGTTGAGGCAAATACACCCTTGGTGCAAAGGATGAGTACAGGGTAAATAAAGGATGGAAGATGCAAAGGTAAATACAGTCCCAGTGCAAAGATTCCTGACTAATCACTAATTCATATTTGTAATGAAAAAGAGTTTAGGATACACAAAACTAAATTCTCGCATTGGTTATGTGATCTCTGATATGCTTCTTAGAGACAAATAACAGTTTGTTAGTAAGAGCTTGCTAAGCCGATGATCCCTAAATATGAGGAATGCAGAGACAGTGGTATTGTTGTATTACTGTCTTATTTGGCAAAAATAAGAAATAACATCTACCCAGATATGAATTTGGCTTTGACACAGAACAGCACAAAGTAAAAAAAAAATATTTCTTTCAGTCCAGTGGAATTACATCTGACCAGCATTTCCAGAAATGCCTTTTAAAAATCCCCTAATAAACTCAGTGGGTTATGAAGTAATGTTGGACAGCAGACCCAGAACAGCAAGAGGTAATAATATATGTTGTTGGTTTTATTTACTTACTTATGAGACAAGATTACTGTTGGAATACATGCTGGAAGAAAAAAATACATGGACAGATACACAGACACTGCATTTCTATCCTATGGATCACATTGGAACAATTTGGCGAAAAAAACAGGGAGCCACATCATCAGAATGGTATAAGTGGATGAAAGGAATTTCTTTCTGTGGTATGCCTTCTTTGAGAACGGTGTCAAAAGACAGAGCAAATACATTTTTGCCTTGATATTCAGTGAGCATCAGTAGTATTAGATAGCTGTGTAAAAAGATATCTTGCAATCTTATTGGAGCTAGGACAGCATTCCCTCTATCCAGCAGTAAAATTATAGATTAAAATTAAGAAATTTTTGTTTCATACATTCAAGGTGCTATGTTTAATGAAGTGCTGTGAAAGAAACATAGAACTAGACCCTACTCATGTACTGTCTCCTGGTCATAGACAATATATTATTCCTGTTGTCAAATAGAAAACTAAATTTATAAGTGGATTCAGAGTCTTAAATACCTGCAGCAAGCTGCTATGAAGTTCTTAGTAACCCATCCTACCTATTTAAGCATATCACCATTAATTTATCTATTCAGATATTTATTTAGCCCTTATTTCTGTCTCCCATGTTCTATGTCACTTTTCAACAAGGCACAGATTTTTTTTTTAAATGTATATTTAACCCCTAGGCATATTTTCCTGTCTTTTATCTGGCTATAAATGATACCAATGGCAATGGGAAGACTCCAAATGACATCAGTGATGCTGAGTGCTTTTGATCATTAAAAATATTTCATTATTTATTTGTAATCATTTTTTCCCAAGGAAAAAGCTTTTGTTGGTGGTGAGTTCAAAGAATTCATTACATTTGAAAACTAAACACAATGCTTGGTCCTATTATGCTGAACAAGAGTAGAAAAAAAGGAAGAGAATTCATGGGAAAGGGTCAAGAGCTGTAGATGGAGGCAAAGCAAAAATGCAGCAGGAATCCTGAAAATCACTATTGATGGAACACAATGAACTTCCCTGAAACCAGAGTGCTGCTCCCAGTTCTCACAGTCCTGAACTGGCATTCACTGGTGCTGCAGAAGCTGCTGTTCCCATGTTTGTAGCACATACTCATACATCTCTGAGTGCCGTATATTAATTTATTTTTTCTCCAGGCCCAGAAGGATTCATAGGGAAAGGTCACTGAGGGTCATGGCTGGTTCAGGGCATTTGAACGTTAAAATGCAATGCTCACAAACAACTCTCCAGTCCTACCCACTCACCGGACGTACTTGGCCGGCTGTCAGAGTAGGGTCTCTGTGAGTACTGTGCAGAGCCAGAACTGTTAATGTCATCTTTTTTTTTTCAATCACCCTTCAAGACTCACTTTTTCCAAGTCCACGTGTTTCTTCCGGTGAGGATGCTGTAAAGTAGCAAATTGGAGCTGTAAATCTATGACAATTTAAGACCTGGCCTTCCCGTGGGGTTCCCGAGGCTGTCAAGGCCTCCTCTGCGATGGCAGTTTCTTGGGAGCCGTCCTGAGCCTTCCCTTTCCCTGCCGTGGGCTGAGAACACGGCTGGCCCTCAGCCAAGGTGCAGAGAGTCGCTTAGGTGGGTGTTAATTCTGAAGAAGCAGACGAACGAGGATAATACGTCACTCTGAAAACTCTGTGGCACAGTATTTCTTGATAGACTTGATAATCCTCTGCTGTATGAGCTAGCCTAGTTCTATCTTCAGTGGAAACATTAAACTAGTTCTCTGCCGAGATGGGAAAAAAAAAATGAGCTGTTGCATTGCTCAATACTCCGTGCTAGCATTAATCTGTGGGTGGACCTGGACATCTGAGCCCACGTTGACACAAACTAGGCCAGATGTGTGCCTAGGACACAACTGGCACACGCTCATTTCATTGAGGAGAGGCTCGGCTACACCGTAAGGGTCTGTTAGCAACTGCTCAGTAAACTGATTTAGAGTTAAGGCCCACTGGGAGAATTTTAAGCACTCATAAAAATGCAATATTTATTCCAATATCCACCAAAGATTCAATCCAAAATGGTGATCATTTGCCACAGCTTAAAAGCATATTTAGGGCTCTGTGTTCCAACTGCATAGATTCCAACATGGAATTCCCTACTGAATGATCTCTGCGCAGCTGTGGGCCATGGTTTTTATACTGCAGAGGGATTTCCTCTCAGAAAACTTAGTATTTTTCCTGAAGATTTGAACAGCAACTTCCAAATTCAAAAGCAATAATTTGGTGCTTAACTGAATCCCACTTGGATGGGCTGTTGTTACTATTTTGTTGCAAATATTTCTGTAGGATGCTGTGGGCAGCTCATTGAGGCACGAGGACGGTGACAATCCTCACTCCGTGCAGCCTGCAGCTCAGCTGGTGAGCCACAGCAGACAGACAAGACAAATCTGTGGGATGGGGTGGGAGGCAGGCACGATGGGATTCCAAAAAACCACCCAAACAAACCCCAGACAGGGAATCAGCTTCCAGAATATTTATTAAGGTTTTCAAGGCTTCAAAGAAATAATAAAAAAAAAAAGAGTAATTCCAAACATAAACTCATCCTACACAGACAATGCTTTTACATACATGCTGTTGTCTCAGTGAGCTTTTGTTTTTGGGGGAAAACCTTATTGCTTTCGAATAGAGTTGCCGGGAGTGGAGTTAAGAGACTTGATGCTGGCTGCAGAGAGGTGCTCTGTGTGGAGGGTCACAATTAATTTACCAAAGGGCTGATTGTGGCTTGTCTTAGCCTGTATGGCTTAGGATCAGCGTTAAAGGAGAAAAGGAAGAAAAGAGGGGGAAAAAGAAGAGGGGGGAGAAGGAAGGGAAAAAGAAATATGTCACAGTCATGTTCAAACAAGATGTGTTTTCCAGGGGAGTTCAACCTACAGGGACTTACTTCCCAGAAAATTTCAATGCAATATATTCTTTTACTTAGAGTTTAAGACTTTTTTTTTTCCACTGCCCAATAATGGGCAGAAACATCAGCAATTATTGCAGCTCAGCCAACATGAAGTAGCTTGATGAATGTTACTTGATGAACAAAGGTATTAGCACTTTACAGATCCTTATGAGTAAACCTGACAAGAAATTTATCCACCGCATCGAAAGAACAGCTAATTCAGGGAAGAATTAGCAGAAAAAAAAAATAAAAATTGAATTGCAAGCTGTGAGGGAATTTCAGCTCCAAAACCCAGTTTTAGAGTTTGCCTTCTTCCCTGTCCACTGAAAATTAAACCCCATCAGAAGCCTGGGTATCAGTGCAAATCCTTATGAGAGCCGACTGTTTCTGGTTACTATATGCCCAGGTGCACTGGGATTTACTTCCACCTGCTGCTGAACTAAGAACTGTACAGCACTTTCAGCCCACATTTTCCCAGTCTGTTCAGTTATCTCCATCTTTGGGCTCGGCTGCATTCACTCTTTTCATTCTACCTTTTTCAGACTCTTCCTCTCCTCCCCAGGCAGCTGCTCACAACCCACTCCTTCCTTTCTTGTTCCAACGATGTCCTTTTAAGATTCATATTCTTTTTGATCTCTGGGCTCTCAGACTTGGCAAGCCAGCAGTGTAACTGCCCGGGGCCTGGAAAATAGCATTTTCCCCACTGATTATTGAGTTATTGTTATTTAAACTCCCTCGAAGTTGTTTATCCCAGGTATCATGTCTTGATCACTGTTTTGTTGCCCATTGGTTTCCATCCCAGATTAAATAGCTTTGTTGGACTTCACTCTATAAATAATCTTCATATGCGCAGGCTGAAGCGTGTTGACTCTTCATGAAAGCAGTATACTTAATTCCCCTGGTTCTCCAAGCCACAGTAGTTAAGATCAGCTATCTAGAATGTTAATTTATAGGTTAGATCATTGGTGGAAAATACTTCTGTGCTGCAGGGTCTCTGAGTCTTGAATTTGCTTTCCTTTTTAGGTCTTCTCAGCTCTGTGCTATTTACATAGTAGAGGGGTGAGGAGGTTGGTGAGTCACCACCTGAGGTACCTTCCTTCAAAAAAATCCTAGCAACTAGAGCTTTCACACTTTGTGAATTCACTTGCTAAAATTTTTCCTTTGTTTAACATTTTCTAGTTTTCCAACACTTTGTTTCCCTACCTTTTTTCTTCCCCTCTCCAATTTATATTATTTTCATCTCACTTCTTTTTATAAACCATTTTCAGATAGTGAAAATTTTTTTACAGTGAGGGTGGTGGAACACTGGCACAGGTTGCCCAGAGAGGTGGTGGATGCCCCGTCCCTGGAAACATTCAAGGCCAGGTTGGATGGGGCTCTGAGCAACATGATCTGGTTGGAGATATCCCTGCTCCTTGCAGGAGGGTTGGACTGGATGGTCTTTAAAGGCCTCCTCCAACCCAAACCATTCTCTGATTCTATGATTATACTGAGAATATTTTCCAATATAGCCCAAGGTTTCTTACTTTTTCTTATTTCATTTTAAAAGTGGGGGGAACCAAATACAAGTGAACATTTCTAGCATAAAACAGAAAATATTCTTCAAGACTTGTTAAACTACACTATTTGTGGGTAGAGCAATGCACTGAAAATGGAAAACACTGCATCCTACTTTTTTGCCTAATTCCCCACTAATGTTACTTACAATTAAAATGAGATACATTTAAAATCTAAGGAGACAGGCATAAATACGCAGAAGAGGAAAAAGAACTTGCAAATCCATTTCCAGTTTTCTAGGAAAACATGGCTTAGATCAGCATGGTGTCAGATTTAGCAGCTGACATACAAACAGCTGAGTTACAGGTGAACACCTCTGACATGATGCTACAAAAAGCTGCAGTGGGAACGAGAGGGAAGATAGGGCTGCAACAACTGCTGTCATCAGCTCTTCAGGTCCACGTAACACTGTTAAAATCTTCTGTGTCTTTTAATACCTTCAATATGCCTGTGTCCTGCTAACAAGGTGACACACTACAACAGAAGCAGGGAGGGAAAGCCTTCCTAAAGTAGCCTGGATCCATCTGGAGTTAATGTCCCTTATCAACACCCCGTGCTCTCTTCACACTTTGTGTAAGGCTGAACAGTTTTCTCCTAATTCAGCATCGAGGTGGAATTGCAACAGCAGAAGTTTTGTGGTACTTAGTAAGAAGCTGCTGGAGCCACTGCAAAATCCACCCAGAAAAAAACACCCAACTGCTGTAGAAAATGTAGTATCTCATTGCAGAATTAGGAAATGTTCCTTTGCAATGCAGGAAAACTATTCAACGTGCTGGTATTTATAAATAGCCACACATCGCAGTCATGAACTTCTGAAGAACACATTCTTTCCAAGAGGAATGTCCATGTTAATCCACTAAAGAGCAAGTGGGTGAGTGCGAGCGACGGTGCGAACGTGTGAGCGCAGCGGTGCGGTGCGGCTGGCAGGAGCTGCAGCAGAAGGAATGAAGCGTGGCTCTGCACCCAGCCGGCTGCCAGGGCTTGCTCCCCCCTGCCCCATGAGGTCCAACAGCTCAATCCTTAAACCCCTGGCACCCATAGTTGAAAGCCATGTGCATTTGATGGACTGCACTATCTTGATACAGAAGAGACAGATGAGGACTGTAGCATGTACGGAATGGCTTCAGGACCATATTTGTGCACTGGCGCTACGGCAGGGAAAAGTCCTTTTCCAGCCTTTGAAGACTTTCTGTTGAGCCACTTTTAGGGTAGGATGTGGAAACAGATTTTGGGATGCCCTTGAGGAAAAATCCATCCTAAGTCTTCAGATTCTCCTAGACAATGGGACTCATTGAGTGGAATTCATTCTCTTTTTCCCTGGCACATGATGAAAAATATCCATCAGTGTGGTCTGAGTGGCAGAAAGAAGTAAAAATTGTTATTATTGATGTGTAAGGCTTCTCAGAAAAGGATAGAACAAGCTCTGATTACCTTCTAAGCTGAATAGTGAATGAGAACATTTGCAAAAGCAATTCCCATGAAGATTTCCATCAGTCACTTTGGGATGGTTACTCTGGTACAAACAGACTCACGCTCAACTGAGATAGGACTCGGATTTTTTTCTGCGTTTTCATTACACTAAAATATCTAGCAGCACTAAATAAATAGCAAACCTCGTTTGTATTTCCAAATGTGAAAAAAAGTTGCAGGCCAAAATCAAAAGCTCAAAACCCTGAAAAACACTATATTACAATAACAAGCCTGAGGTCTAGGGGGAATTTTTTTTCTGGCCTTTCAATTTGTGGCAGAGTTTTTAAAACTATTTTAGTAAAGGACAGATAATTCTAATATAAGCAAAAATTAGAAGAAATTAGTTCAGTACTGGGCCATTCACAGACTTTTGGTCATAAAAAACAAACAACTCGTCATTCTTAATGTTACTCTCCTCTAGGGAACAGAGCTTTTTGTTTGCTGTAATGAACTGTTATAATTGAGCTCAACTTTACTGGAGTAGAGCTTTTTTCTTAATTGGTTGAGAAATGGAGATTTATTCGGCTTTAAAAAATGCTTGCAGCAGAATAAATGTGCATGTGATATAACCAGGTCCTTCTATGTATGTAAAAAATCACTTTCTGTTACTTTTATTTTATATTTTCTTCTTCAAGGAAAGGCGTTTAATTTTCATTGCTAATATACGCTGGGCATAGAAGATCAGATGGCAGATATTGTAATGAATTGTTCTTTGTTTACAGAAAAAAAATGTGTTCATGATTTTTTAATAATGCTTGACAGTTTCATCATAAAGAAATGGAGGTCTCAACTGGATTGTTGTTCATCATATGCCTGATGCTTGAGGTTGATTTATTTTGTCACCAAGCTGAGCTGATTTTATTGGATCTAGTAACTGAAACCTTTCTTGCATCTTTTGCTATGTCAGTGCAGTGAATGAAATCCTAATGCACCAGCTGTATCCCTCAGAAAACTCCTCATTATCTGCATGTGGGCTTTCACTCCATTACCTCTTAATTTTTAAGGCTATAATGCTTTATAAGGAGCTACATGGAGTAGGTAAATGAAGATATAGGGCTATCTTTGCTTTTCCCTCTACATCTACAGCTCTGATGAGAGCTGATCATTTGTGTCAAATCAAGTACAGACTTATAGAACAGACTAACATATAATAGGTACAAGAGAAAAATAAAAATTGTATTCATGCAGCCTGATCTCAGGACCACAGCAAGGTTTGTGGTGTGACTAGATAATAAGCCCACAGGTACAATTTAAATATCATCTTAACAAGCACATCAGATAGAAAATCTCAGAGATGATGGTTCTTCTCTAAATTTGGCTTGGCATGCTGTTTTACAGCGCCACTTGGAAATCACAGAGGATAAGTCTGGGAAATGGTTTTGTCTAACGAAAAAAAATTTGGAGCATAAAAGTGCTGACCTTCATATGGCCTAAAAATGCTCTGCAGAAGGAAAAGGACTGTGACAGCAAAACAGAGACGTGTCCCACCCAAAGCCCATCATCTATCAGCTTCACTAACTAAAGGCCAGTTCTTGGCCTAGTTGCACTTCCAGAGGAGCATCAGCTCCACTGAAGTGTATTGCAAAACAACCAGCGAGTTTGGGGTTTATGATTTCTCAGTTTGAATCCTAGGCATGGATGCTTTTTACATCAGCAAAGGAAATCTGGGGACTTGAGGGCTGGTTTGCATGTAAGCACAAATCAAAACCTCGGGAGGGAACTGTGTGCAGGTGGGATTTCCTTCTCCCATTCCTGCTAAAGCTCAGGGGTGTAAAAGCCATGACATTTTCCCTCTGAACACATTCTTTTTTGAAGGTAAATTTGAAAGGAGACAGAAGATGACCATTTTTCAATAGACATCCATTTTTATGACTAATTTCCTATTTTCAGCCTTACTCAAGTAAAATGAGGTTGTCTTTGTGCAAAAGAGAATCATAACTCCTCTCAGACATTTCCAACCTTTTCTTAACCCAAGTCCTAGGAAGTAATTTTTTCTCCTTGCTTCATGCTAAGCTAAACAGAACAGCAGTCTGACTTTTCCTTCTTTTTAAAAAATGCCTTCAGACTATTTTTCAACCCAACATGCCTATGCCTTTGCAATAGGGAAGACTGTGAGGTTTATGTTCTTTTAAGATATTTTTCCTGCAGTTCTCTGAACTACAGCAAGATGCCTGCTTCTTGCACAGAAACCCCAAAGCATCCATAGCAGGAAGGCATGATTTGCTCTCTAGAAAAAAAACCCTTTCCATTGGCATGATGAACCATTTTTTGTTCCAAGTCCATATTTTCATTTTGGTTCTCCCAGTCATAATTGTCTTGTGACACTGAGTAACAGCAACATAATCTGAAAATTATGCACAGATGAATGAGGTCGTTTGTAGCTGTTATTCCTCATCTGACTGACACATCCCAATATGATGCATTTTTTACCTGTGTACTGTTCCAAGGGATACATGCCATGCACCATGGTAAATTTTTTATATGACCCTACTACCCACAGATCTTATGATCCATCTTGTAATAACCTATTTTTGGTTTGAGATTGTCTCCTTCTCTTAAGAAGGTCTAACTTACTATAGTTATTTCTTTGGTTAGTTTTGTTTCCTAGACATCTTCATACACAAGTTTTCAGTTGTTGCTCGATACAGAGCATTCAAAGCAGATTCACACCCAACTATTAACCACTTGAGGCATCCAGACATTAGCTAATAAGCTAAAATTAATGTGTTGAAGCAAATTCTAATAGTCTGTGTCTGCCCTCAGAGGCCACCTGAAATGAACAGAAGAGTCTTTCCCCACACTTACTTAAAGTAAGTCCCAGGTCACCAACTTCCCAGTCATTTTGACTCGATTCCGCTGAGAGGCTGAGCACATCAGCTTCTGCAAAGCAACAAGATCTGTTTGCTTTCTTGAGGGCTCAGTGCTCTCTGCCTTGTCATACAAAACCATAAAGACAAGGAGGAATCTAATTCTCTCCTGTAGAAACACTGCGCTACTAAAGTAACTCACAGGTGTTATTTTTTAACATTGGAGAGTGGATTCTTTAAAGCATTGCTTGCACAAAACCACCATTACCCATGTCAGACAGCCTTGAAGAGAATGATGGACCCCCAGACCTGAATTCCTCTCTCATCCCAGCTCCACTAGATTAAGTCAGGAGAACATTAACAGGACAGCGTGGGCACTGCATTTGCCTTTCTCTTTGTAGAAACCGGCTGCATGAAAGACTCATTTTACTAAATCTTTCATTTGCGGCCAGATTGCTTTCTCTGCTATTGCAGTTCTTTTGACCCAGCCTTTTGAGTGTTTGACTTCAGCTCTGAACAGAATAAGAATAAAGATGTGCAGATAAGGAGCTTGTCAGATCATACATTTTCCCAAAGACACAGGAGAAAGAAGAAAATATTTCTCAGAAGAGGTCATTCAATTTTTGTTCTATAGAGGCTTTTGGGAACTGGCTGCATAAAAATAATTTGTTTTATACCTCTGAATTTTCAATACCAAAGGAAGTTTGATAGGTAGAATTAACTCTGTTCAAATGGGAAAGGAACTTCATTATCTCTCACTGCTGTGCAATAAATAACTGTCACAGAAGAGCTGTAAGAGACTGGCGGCTTGTCCTAGCTTCATCCCACGACCTCTGTCCTGGATCAGTCTGTGAAAGCTGAGGCTCTGGTTTGTTCACAGCCTCCAGGTCTCACTTTCCTTTTTTCTTCAGCATATCCAAGAGGCAGCTAAAATGCTCTCTTCTGAAATGTCACAGCACCTTCCTCAGCTGCTGCTCAGGACTCTCAGTAGCTCCTGGCTTTTGCCATGACCACCTCGAGTTCTCATCCCCATGATGGCAAAATCACAACCACACAACTTAAGCTATCCTTCAGCCTATGATTATCTCTAGTCAAGTCAAAACCACCTCCAAAATGAACACATAAGCCTTCAGAGCTTAACAGCAATCATTTCCCCCAAAACCCAGCAGCAAGATCCAAATGAAAAATGTTTGGAGAAAAGACATCCTCTGATCTCATGGACAATCCAGGCTGTCTGCATACCTTTCAGTTCACATAATCTGCTTTCCTCAGTAACACTCTGCTCTTCTTTCCCTTGTGCTGAAATATAAAACCACAGCTTCCCACGGATCTGTAGCACATCCTCTCAGAGCACGTCTTTGCCAAACTGAAGGATTTTTAGGGCTAAGCCTGCCTTTTCATGAGCTGTGAAGGGCCAAATGCATTTTTGGGCACAGGGACTACAATTTTTGTAAAATGATCTTGAATATTTTAAGTTAGACCAAGCTCAAGTTCCATGACTCCACTTTCAGTTCTACTGGGAACATACCTCAATTCTCCCATGTGACAGGAGGATTTCCCCTCATTCTTGGCCTGAGAGAGAATGATCTTATAAGGAAAGGTAAAAAAAGTGAAGTTGAATTCATGGCTTTACATGGAAAACACTATGGATGAAAAGTTGTGGATTAAGTAACGCATTTTATTTGCAGTGAGTAAAGCTAAAACAGAATATGGAAGAGTATGCAATGTGCATTTAAGAGAAAAATATAAGCTAATTAAGATATTGATCACCACAGTTAATTGCCCCATAAAATTGGAAAGCATGTCTCTAATTCAAATGAGATGCTTTGCTGACTAAATCCTCAATTCCTTTTGCTCCTCAACTCCACAAGCTGTAGTATCTCGAACGGAATAGGATGAAATCAGTTTAAAGAAGGTTTGGGAATGTTCTCCTAGGGGAACAGACACGACTCCTGTCCATTCACTTTTACAGCTCCTGCCTATGCAGGCATATTCATAGAATTGTTTAGGTTGGAAAAGAACTTTAAGATCATTGAGTCCAACCGTTAACCTAGCACTGCCAAGCCCACCACTAAACCATGTCCCTAAGCACCACGTCTACATGTCTTTCAAATGCCTCCAGGGATGGTGACTCCACCACTTCCCTGGACAGCCTGTTCCAATGCTTGACAACCCTTTTGGTGAAGAAATTTCTCCTAATATCCAATCTGAACCTCCCTGGCACAACTTGAGGCCGTTTCCTCTCATCCTATCACTAGCTACTTGGGAGAAGACACTGACCCCCCACCTTGCTACAACCTCCTTTCAAGTAGTTGTAGAAAGCGATGAGGTGTTCCCTCAGCCTCCTTTTCTCCAGGCTGAACACAGTTTAACTGTGATAACAGTTTCATTCAGTGTATACGCAAATCCAGTCTCACACATCAAACAAAGTATTAGCATCCTAACTCTTAATGTGTAAATATATAATTTGTATAATCACTTTGCTTCTAGCACACAATATCAGTCAGATTTTCCACTAATTACTGTCACACAATGATGTGTGGTAAGGAAGTCCTTTTGCCTGGGCTTGATTTGTGTGGGTCGCAGTGAGCAGTTGACCACAAAGCCAGAGTGTATTTCAAGATAACAAAGATAGCAAAGCAAAAGAGTATTTCAAATTTGAATTATATCATTTATTTAAATAACTAAGGAAAAAAGATCTTTTCCCTAACTCTTTGGAAGGATGCACAGAACTTCATTGGCTTTTTATAACCTGGAGATGTGCTCTCTGAATCCTCTGACGACTCCAAGTGACTTGAGCAGGCTTTGCTCTGTCTCTTCCTTCCCATTTTTCTATTCCCCACCTGAAACAGGAGTGACAAGATGACCTTCCTGCAAACGCTGGCCTCCAGCTCAGCTGCCCGCTGGGCAGGCCGTGCTCTTCACCTTGCCGTGCCATACCCACCACGAGTTGTCTCAGGCTGCTGCTACGGCCGTTGAATGCAGCCACGACAAACCTGTCCTGTATTGTAGCACTGAGTAACTTGATAAAGGCATGTCCAGGCTGCTCCCAAATTCTTTTAAGCTTATGGAGCCTGTTCTTGACACAACTATATTTCCACTGTATAAATCTTTATATATTTATGACAAACAAATAAATTTAAAATAAACATTAATTCATATGTGAGGTAGTTTACTTTTCTCATGGACGAGCACTCTGCATTGTATGGCTCTCTTCAATATTACACGGCTGGAGTCAATTATAAGCCCTTTGTGTTTCCCTAGCAGGAAGGTTAAAATTCAATTCTCTTTTATTGCAGTTTGCAAATATAATATACTCTCCAGCTGGCTTGGAAAAGCTCTTCAGTTAAATCATCTTGTGCAACACTGCATCTTAGTCACTGGTACCTCCCTGCTCAACAACAAACTGACAGCCCTGCACTTCCAGGGTATTTATTTGTCTGTTCCTTAAATATGATAGTTATTTTACAACATATTTATTTTTCACTGAAATGACCACATACACAGTTTGGGTTTAGGTTTTTTTTTTTTAGTGGCATGGAGGCACAACTCTGTTTTTAAATTTAAAATGTCTCCTAAAGTCTTTGAGTCAATGCTGTCATCCTTTGTGCCTCTCTCCAGTAAATGTTGCTTGGTTCTTTTTGTTTTCAGGGTTTAAAATACTGTTACTTGCAGAAAGTAAAGTGATGTGTTAGCACAGCAGAGTTTGCTGTGTTATTGAGCAGAGGCAAGGAGCCCAGAAAACTGGAGGAAAATGATCCATTGAAATCTATAATCCTTCCCTCTGCCCTCGTCAAAGCTCCAGAACATGAGATTATTATGCTTGTTAGAATAACTACTTATCTGCCCATGGCCAGGGCTGGTGTCTACTGGAATGTTAAAAAGGTCCACACCTAATTACCATGCTGACTCTATTATTTTTGTCCAAATCAAACTTCAAAGAAATCCATTATAGCTTATCCTCCAACCAAGGAAAGTAAATGGACTTACTGGAAGGATCAATACGCTCCAAAAGGATGGGAGAGGAATAAAGAGGAGAATTTGAGTGCTGTTCTATAGGGTCATATAAAAGCTGAGATCGTTCAGCGGGAGTTAATTTTTTCTGCTACCAACACTGCAGGTCCCAAATCTGACCAGAATTTCCTGCTCTTCTTGCAACAAGGCTATCACCTGGTAAGCCTGGGTGTTACATGTCTGCGTCATTTGGTCTAATTTTTACTGACTACTCCTTGGGACAGGGACTGTGCCTTTTCTGCATTCTAAGAGCAAAGACACAAACGTCTAATACATAATTACTGTATACCTCAGACTTAAAATTCAAGGCACCTTGGTTGGTTCTTACTTTCTATGACTCAACAAATTTGTTACCTTGAGGTGCTAAATACAGCTATAAGTACAAGAGAGAAAAAAAAAAAAAAAAAAAAAAAAAAAAAAAAAGGCAGGTTTTCCTCTAGGGGAGTGCCTTCTCATTTCATGGAAATCCACGGACACTGACACTGATGCACTGCCTGCTGGTTTCCCTCCTCCTCCGAGATGTTATTTTTGTGAAAGTGCAAACCAGCACCTTTCCAGCAACATCTGTCGCCCAGGAAGACTGAGCATCTTTGGCATTTTCACAGGCAGAAATTACGGCACTGAAAACAATAGGTACAGCACCAGTGGTGCTGAGGGGTATGGTAGAAAGCTGCATTGAGACAGAAATTCCAGAAAACGCTGAAGTCCAGCTAATAAAACACTTTCCAAAGGGAAAATGTGATAGGCTCCTTCTAGATGCCTGTCCTTGGCTGCCCTTTTTCTAAAGGATCCAATTAATATTCCTGCAAAATTTATTAGCCACGCTGTTTTGGTGGCTGGGATTTCCCCATGCTATCAGGAAGGACAATCAGCCCCTGGGAATCCTCAGGGGTGTTACTGAGGGGGGTTGAAGCCTCCTCTCACCAACGTGAAGCTCCTGCTGTTCTCGTGAGGCCTTAACGCTTCCGTCAGCGGCTGAGAAAATCTCCCTGCCCCAGGCGCTTTAGGGGGATGTGTGAATCAACACCTTACACAACATCAAGTCTTAAGAAATCTTAATTAACGATTATTCTGTTATATATTGGGGCACTTATGTGGAGAAAGCATCACAATTTTACTTTCAGGACGGCAATGTGTTTGTTTTCACAAGTTTACCATGGGGGCCTAGGCATGGTTAGCACCGGCGGGTCACAGGGGGCCTGGGTACCAGGCAAGCACAGCGCTAGCATGGGTCCCTTTCTCCAAGGAGCCCCTCAGAAGGTCAGGGTCGCAGTGAGCAGCAGGCCGGCTTCACAAAGCGCTCGGCCGTACACCTCCCCGGAGCTGGTCACAGGAAAGAGGAGCACTGTTCCCCCACAGCTTCCCAAGGGCACAGAGTCAAATAGTCACCGCAGTGAAAAAATTAGGATCCCTAAAGGGAAATTGTTTACTGCGGCAATTGCTCTTTCCACCTCTTCGTTACTACTCCTTGCTATTTCCACTCCATCAGTACGCTGTAGGACCAGTCCCACACCAGACAGTGACAGACACCCTACAGACAACGGATGAGGGTGACAGTCCTTCCTTCAAGACTGGAACAGCGCTTGGAGCGTGTTAAATCTGGGATGTTAATCTGGGAAGTTTTAGGCTGCTACTTTTTGACCATACCCTTTGTGCAAGCAGGGCTGGCACAGTCCATTTCAGAACTAGGAAACCCCTCCCCTTCACTTGTACCTCTGAAAAATAAAAGATGAAGTTCAATTGAAAAAGTTTGTTCCTCAAAATTTAAAAATGCGTTGGCTTGAAATGGTAATATAAACTCAAGATCTCTGTGAAACCTAAAACATAGCGTTTGGCTGCAAATTCGACTGCAAGTTACAGAACACAATTTGCACTGTAAAGAACTGTAAGGCAAGATGAAGGCATCCCCGGACCTTTCGCCTTTAAAATGCCATGGAAGCAGCGAGGCTTTCGGCAGAACACCTTATCTGCTCTCGAAAGCTGCAACTCTTCATCCTTTCCTTATGAAGACCCGGGGGATTGCTTACTTAGCACGCACCAGAGGCAATGGATAGGGTGAGCAGTCGCCGCAGCCAGAAAACCCCAGTGCAGAGCACAGGCAATTACCCTCCACAGGCAGAGACTTTGGAGCTGAATTGTGCTGAATAGAGAACCCCTCCGGCTGAGCGAGCCATGTGTGCCCGGGAGGAGCAGCCACCCTCGCTCCGCTGAGAAGCAATGCAGTAAGTGACTCGGGTATTGCAGCAGGCGCCGGTTCCTTGGAACCTGAAGCCTTGCAGCTTTTGCCGGGAGAGAGACAACCTCCAGCCCGGGAGCAGTGTCAGAGCTGCGTGATTTTTTTTTTGTTGTGGTTTCTAAATCAAGGGAGGGAATCCAGCCGATATGTGGTGACACTCACAGAATAATTCTGCGTCGTGTGGATGTGTGTGTATTGCAGGGGAGCGCTTGCTGTATGGTCCTGTGCTGAACTAGTGCTGTTCGGTTTGTAGCTTTTTCCTATAGTCATGTTTGACAGCATTTGAGCAGAGCTGTTGCTTAATAACTTAATGTCAGCGTGCATTTGTGTATTCTTTCGTAATTATACAGCATGCTTCCTATGCTTGGGTGCAAACTATTTTCTGTCCTGTTCCTCTAATGCTGGATTTACAGGGACTGTGCCATGGGATGATGAGAAATTGTAGATTGCAACTATGCGAATGAGTGCCTTGATGATGAGTAATACTTTATTTGACTTCAGTAGATACGGCTAATTTCTAGTTTGAGGCAAATACTTCAGTGGGGTCTAAAATTGCAGATGCTTTTTTTTGTAGATAAATATTTATAAGCAATACTTTATCACAGAATAGCTATGGTTTTCTTCAGATGCAACTGCTCTCTTTCTGTACTCTGCAGTAACAGATTTCTATTTGTACTGGGCAGGAGAGGGGAAGCGTGATTTAAAGTTTGCAAAAATCCCTCTTCTTATAAACCATAGTTTGAAAGTGTTTGCAATAATTGCAGGCCTTTGAAAGAAACTGTGCAGCATTTAGAGCAAATTTGACTATGCAGGTTTCGTTCTGTTATTTTAGGGTCTAATATTAAGCTGCGTTCCTCTGGTTTCTTGATACAGCTTTCTCAGTGACTTGTGAGGCTCTGGCTTTAGAGTAACTGCCTGCCTTGAGAATAACTGCCATTTTGGGCTTCAGGCATGATTAACTCTTTAAGGCAACGCATGCTAAATTTTATAGAGAGCAGTACATGCAAGTGCCAAAAGTTAGGGATTCTTTTCTTGCTGGTAAGTCAAATGCCAATATTAAATAGCCATCGATCTCTTGTAAAGGAGTGCTAATGAAAGCCGTCTTTAATTTTCCAATTCAATTTTTGTTTAAAAGTTGGGGTTTATTTAGTTACTGTAAACTGTTGGGAAACATAGGAAGACCTTACATTATGAAGAAAAAAATCCCTCTTTGATTTATCATTGTCATTTTAGTTTTGGGCAAAATCTGTAGTGTCACTTTATGAGAAGGGATAATTCTCAGAAATTAGACAGATGAAGTTCAGTTTCTGCTGAAAGAGTTTTTGCAGGGATACTGCTAAATATGTGTGCAATGTTTAGACACAGGCACAGCTAAGACGCTGAGAAATACCTTGGAAGTTATCACACCTTTCCACTCATATGCGACATACATGTCCTAGAGACTTTTCTCCTTGACACCGATACTCAGGTGCCCATAAGGGCTGTTTCCTCCGACACTGCAGTCAAGAGAATTTTCTCCTTTTCGCCTAATAGAACCTTTGTGACGTACGGTGCTATTGAGTTGCAATCAAGATAATGAGCAATTAATAACTGTTTTTCATTAGCCGTACAACTTTGAAGATGGACAAATCTACAAGGAGAGTGAATCGCATCTGAATCTGATCTGCTCCCCTCCTCCCTTTCTCTCCTATCCCGACTTCTCCCTTTCTGTTTACAAACACTTGGTAGGTGTTATGGTTCCTCTCATTTAAGGACCTAAACCTAACAGTAGTCTAAATTTTCCAGTAATGGGTTCACTATCAGTGTTTATGTCATCTGTCCACATTTTCTTCATCTAGATATCCAGCAAAGTCATTAACAGATTTGGAACATGTGAGGGTTTATTATAAGATAGCTCAGACTAAGAGTTATAAACCTAGTGTTGATTTGTGTGTCATGAGGAAATAGCAGGAATTTTGCCTGTAACTAGAATGTGCTCAGAACACACTGTCGCGATGACATTATCATCAAACATTTCCAGGTAAATTAATTCTGGTAATTTAACAAGCTACTGTTTTCAAATTAATTTCTCTGAGGAACAAAATGGGTGTAAGAAAGGAAATGCAAATAAGAGTTGGTGTTGGAAAGATACTGGATTAATAATAAGACTCACAAGACGAAAAGAAAGATTATAGCTGGTTTTATGCCTTCATGCAATTCTGAGCTTCTAATCAAAATGTGTTTCCTGAACTGGAACCTTAGAATTATTTGCCTGATATTATTGTTCATATCAAAATTAAAATGGAAAACATTAGGTATAAAATCTAATTTCTCAACAGCCTAGAATAAGCATATTAGTAAACAAATGTTTTCGCTTCTTCATCCTGTCTTTTCAGTAATCCTGGCAAGAGCCTTGCCTCATAAGTCAAGTTCACTTTATTGCATTGCAGTCTTAGAGAGATACATGCAAAGGGAAGTTTACTAATTTTAACTTACATTGCCAGTAATGAGTTGCAAGTCAATTTAATTAACAGTAGTTGCTCATCATTTGTAGTTGCCTAAATGACTTTAATTCACATTACTGTTTCTCTATAACTGACAACATTTCCTTACAATATGACATGACTGCACCATCTTGTCATTTACGTACCAGAGACAAAACCTCCAGTACAAAACAGTATAAAAGAATATACAGTGGGTGGATAAACATGCGCCATAATTTCAAAGCACAGTGAAAGTGTGTCATAATTGCACCAGGAACCACTGGTGCAGACGATGTTACGTGAAAAGCTACGACATTAAGGACGTTCTCAAAGAGATAAGCTTAACTGTATTTGTACAAGAGTAGAGATTTTGTTCTACCGTGCTTCATAGAGCTGTCATGTTTATAAAGAAAAACATCTTACAGCTAGTGACGTCCAAAATGTGCCACATATGTAGTCAATATTTTCTTTGACTACAAAAGAAAGGACAGTTTCTTCCTTTCCTGTTATTCAAGGGTAGACTTTCTGATGGTGTCAACTACTTAGATATGCTGCATAGTAATTATTTTATTCATATGTATGAAAGCAGATATCTTAGAATCTTCATTATACTTATCTGCTGTGAGCATCAAGATTGAGTTTAATTGGATTTAAAAAAAAAATTCAAATATATGTTCAAACAATCCATTTTCAACAACAAAATGAATATGCTGTTATTTGCTACTATCACTTCTTACCAAGGGCAATTGCTTAATACTCTGTAATAACTACAATTCAGAATACTTTCTTTGCCACAGTGACTCTCTCCTCCTTCCACGCCCACACAAGCCCCCAGATCCTGTGTCAGGCAGCAGTGCAGTGGCATTCAAGGAGGATTAAAGGACTGAGACTGAGTACTTCCTAAGTGCTGGTGCCTGAGCTGTTATTTTAAACCAGAACAAAAATAATATGCTTGCCTCTTCAGCCTGCTTTTCCAAAGGTATAGATATGCACCCCAAAACCATCCAGAATTAGAAAGATTACGCTCTACATTTCGCAAAGTAGCTTCAAAGTGCACCTGTAAGGCAGTTTGACCTTCAGAATGTACAGGGGAACTGGTCCATGGTTCCTCCACCTTATGTACCTGTTCTCTGAAGCTTTAGGCAAGAATTCTGGCATCTGGCTTTTTGAAAGATAATTCAATACACTAAACTTAAAAATAAGGCTCTGAAAGTATGTATCCTCATAAACTTGATGATTGGTGACAGACTGCAAATCAGATACCCAATTTTCACTGAAACATCTGGGGGAATCTCCAAGTGCTGTGCACTCAGTTCTGAATCTTTGTTAATTCATGGAATAGTTAATGATCTTTTCACCCCTTCTGAACAGAAATACAAAGGAAACGGCATGTGAACTGAAGAACAGTTTGCCTGAACAACGGCTGCAGAGACATTTACCTTTTCTCAGCATTATTTTACCATTTAAATTTCAAATCTATTTTGTCTAGCCCTGGCGAGACGAAGCCTCTGGGGGTCCTATCCAGAGACACTCCAAATTCACAGTAGTCAGCCAGAGAAAGATTCCTAGACTGGAAGAACATATCCCCAGTGTCAGTCAGTACTTTGTTCAGAGGGAAGGAGAAGGAAATGAGACAGAAGGTTGATGAAAACACAGATGCTCACATTTCTCCTGCTAGAAACAGAAAGAGGATTTATTTCTTTTTATCATAAATCACAGGGTTTCTCTTAGTGCTCTGCTTTAGACTTTCAATATGTGCTGTTGGCTGTAAAGAACCACATGCTCAAGCAAATGTAAATTACCTGGTGGGAAAGCTTCCCGTTTCTCTTCCTGCCCTGTCTGATTGATTTCGTGATTACTGGAGAATTTGCTGCATCATACATTTAGTTTGTATTATAACCTGGTCCAAAGTAGCTGATGTCACCCATCCAGTTTTTGCTTCCATATTCAAATTCAAGCTCCCACTCCCTCTGTCAGCATCACCAATATATCCATGACTTCTTACCAAATAACCGCATCACACCATATGTTGCAGAATTGTTCTGGATTTTCACCAGCTTAATTTAAAATTCAGCCCTCGGTCTGAGTATAGCTCAGCTTGGAGGACATATAGTAATAGAATAGTTTTTCTACCTCGCTTGGAGGCATTAACTCTCTGTCACATTGAGTCCTGGCATGTTGATTCCTTTACCTCCACTGTAAAAATGGGGCATCTGGTCAGTGGGGCCACTCAAGTCGTTTTGTGATCCTTGTGCTTTCTTTATGAGGGAAATCAGAGGAAAGAACGTGTCATACCAATACATCAGAGCAGTGCTTGCTTGCTTCCACAGTGATTTTTAAAAAGCCTGGTGGGAGCCACGAGCCAGAAGCCCCATCAGAAACTTCAGCAGGACTGAAGAGAAGAGGAAGCCTTAGCCTTCAGCACAGAAGGAGCCAATTTTTGTCAGCAAGATCTTGTCAGGAAAGTGTCTCCCATTATTAGAAGTCCAAATAATGACAAATCATAACTACTCAAAGACATGAAACTTGTATAATCCAAACAAAAAAGACTAAACTCTGAAAAAATAAACACTGCATTTTTATTTTTGTCCTCCATCTTTGGGGGATTCTTTAGGATTCATGCTTCAAAATCTTCATCTACAAGCATATGAGAGCATTTTAGAAAAAAAGAATTCAAGATCCTTGCACAGTTACCTCACCAGAGCTCCAAAAGCATCACCACATATAAAAATAATACAATTTTTAAAGTTAGATAACCCCTATATTTAGAGGCACAATTTTACAAAAAAAAAAAAAAAGCTTTCTTTTTTTTTGTTACCATTTTACATGACTGTCTTTGTGTCTTACAGCCAGTGCAAATGTTTCCTAGGAAGAGAAACTGGAGGAACTTCTACTCTCTGCATCTGCAGACCACCAGAAAACAGAGTTTTCTGGATTGTGTTCTGCTACTGAGTTCCTGATATCACCACTGCAGTTTTGCAAGCTCTAAGCAACAGGCACCCAGAAAGGAAATACTCATGTAAAGCTTATCCCATCCCTCTTCAGTTGCAAGAGTATTGGGAAAGAGCTCTCCCTTCTCTTTCCGTGTGCTGTATTTGCCCAGCACGCTGAAGGTGAAGCATTGCATTCTGTTACCGTTCAGACCCTGTCACACCATTGCAGCATTTACTGTTCCCATCGTCATGTTTGCTACAGGTGTTTTCTGGAGAGAAGCAGATTCTGCTGTTCAGAAAACATCTGCTGTCACTTCGTATCATTTTCCTTCTGCCAGATCTCAGTAATGAGCTCTTTTAAGAGTTGCCTGGAGAACGGGAACAGGTTGGTAATCACATTCTAACAAGTTAAAAAAAAAATATATACCTAACCCATAATGGCATCTGTAAAGGAGTTTTCCCCTTGCTTTCTTCTGCTTTGGAGCTTGATCCCAAATTCATGGAAGGCAATGAGGAGACTCCCACTGACTTTGGATCAGAACCTAAGAGACTTCTGTGAAAAGTGTATTTTTGGTAATCTACAGCTACATGCATTTGCAAAAGTTACTCTGCCTATGGTGCAGGAAAAAAGAAGTGCAGGAGATACTGACCTTGCCAACACTCACCCGTGTGAGCAACCCTCTCCCGTGTGAACAGCCAGCCTTTCAGCAGCGGCTTTGTTTCCTTAAGTCCCTGCACGTATGTTAAAGATTTATAACGGGGCTGTTACAGACAATGAAGTTACCTGCCACCCTGTTGTTTCCTAATAGCGGTTTGATTTAAATTATGTGTGGAACAAAGGGATATTATTTTAAGAGAAGAATGAAAGCATAATACAAGCACAAATAAAATTTGGTTACAGATAGAATTTAAGTAGACAGAATAACTTTTCTTATGAAGAAATATTGTGTCTAGGGAGAACGTTTTGTGTAGTACTCCATAGCCTGAGATTTGATTTAAACTGCCCTTTAGACATTCTCAGATCTCAAAAGGTAGCCCACTGGAGCAAATCAGCACAGGGATATGACTTTTTCCTCGGCATTTACTTCCTATAATCCTCATAAAACTGAGATTTTGGTAAGAAATAGTAAGTGCGTACAAATGAAGCAGTATCTCTGAAAGAAACAAAACAAAAAAAAAAAAACCCAATAAATCAAGATTTGGAAAGGAACTGAAGGCAGCATATATTCTGCAGGAAAGTGTCCTTAAATAGTGTTTAGTACTAAAGCATTGATTGTGTTTAATCTAAGAGAAAAAGCAATGTGTCGCCTGAACGGATCCCAGCGGGATACACCTGTCTCTCGATGAAAGCAGCTGACCGCTTCAGCAAGCGGCTAAGGGAAGGGGTACGTTCATACACTGCTTCATTTCAAGCTTTCTGGACAAGACTTGTACAGCAAACAGCCACAGGAATGGCTGATATCAGTACTTGTTTCCAAAACTACACTGTGACACCTTGACTGATTTTAAAGGATATTGTCTAGCTGCTGGGAAGCACAATCTGTGCAGAAACCATCACTGTCCATAAGAGCAAGTGGCTGAATAACAATAAAATACAGAGAAGGCATTTTATATATAATTGTGTACATGTGCACATACAGGGATGGAAGCCCTAGGGTCCACCTCTGGGGTTTCCACCAGCTGCCCATGAAAAGGGCTGCTAAGAAGATCTTGAGAGCCACTGGAGCCCACAAACAACACAAATTTTTTGTAGCTTTTATCCACAGTATGAACAGAATCTACTAAGTCTCTTATGAAACAAAAAACGTTCAAAGCTTTTCTTTTTTTTTTTCGTAGATACTCATCTACAGAGGTGGCATCTCTCAGCTTCATTCCTTGAGCCTGGAGAAACAGTACCATGCGAGCACTGCTCCCTGCTCCTGCCCACAAGCCAGGGAAGCGCAGATTAAATCCAACAGAGATTGAGCTAAAATGTGCCATCTGAGACAATAGAACAGCTTTCTTTTGGTTCCCCTGTAGCTAGGATCTTGCTCTAAAAGTGATGTTATGTTTTCAGGTGGTATTTAATCAGTCACTTGTTCATAAGAAAACACCTGAATTATCTGCTAGGCTTTTTTTTTTTTTTCCTTTGGCTAGTGCTAACGTATAAATGTACCAAGCATGGAACAAACTCTTTGGTGATATTTCCCAGGGTACCAAATATCTGGACCTGCTTTATGTGTAGCAGCTGAAACCCATCAGCCTACGCATCACTTCCAGATACGAAGGATCAGTCTCACCATTTATATACAACAGAGTTACCTTTGCTATCGTAGCAATCTGGTCCCATGGTTTCAAAATTAAAGTGTGTATGTAAACACACTGCCCTCAAAACCATTTAGATATTCTCCAGTGACTTCACTGGGCAGTTTTGTAACAGGACCTCAATGAATTATCATATGTTAAAATTCACCGAAGTTACAGTTTAAAACCAAATTTGAAAGACTGTTTATATAAGGGAGCCACAGGTGCAGTCAACCTAGGCTGAGCTTTTTTTTATTAAGTCTGTGCTTTAGTGGCTTTTTGGTTTTCTGAGATGGACTAAGAGCTCCTAGGCAGTCTATAACTCTGTCTCAGCTAAGAAGAGGTAACTTCTAAAGATACATTACCTCGGTTGCTTGCTGTCTTGAAAACATAACTCTACCACATTGTAAGTATTATTCCAATAAAACGTTCACTACCCTATCTGCAGCTGTTGCCGTGTTATGTGATAGTAATGCCTGAAAGGCATCAATGTGAACTTTGCTGGAAATAGCTCTAGCACAGCTTTAAAAGCACTTTTTCAGGTGAATGAAGTAAAGAGACACGTCATCTCTAGGAAACACGAGTCTTTCTAGTGCACTTCAAATCCTTGGCCAACTGGAAGCAGACTCTGTAGGAAACTGCGGTAGAGTCTGTTTTGGAAGCAGAGGAATTGAAAGAAATGGATTTGGCATCTAAAAGGAGGTTTTGTGGAGTCAATGCTTTCTAAGCAAAGAGATTTGGCAAGGCTGATGCATATATTATTGACATTTTATGTCGCAAAGGGGTAATCCCAGATCTAACTCTGTGCCAGTGGAACTTGCAGTGGTCTGGAAGCCCACCCTTCTCGGGCCTGTGGCTGAATTGATGCTGCGTGGCTCAGACCACAGCCTCTGGGTGGGCAGGAGAGCCCTGGAGACTGTCAGAAAACACACACATTAAAAAAACCCCATTGTTTTAGCACTAACGCAGTTTTCTGCATTCCCTACTACCCACCCACCAAAGATAAAGCTTTTATGAGGACAATTGTCAGAGAATTAGCATGAGAGTTTTGAGAGAGTGAATAATTATGCCTACTTCAGGTTGTTCAAACTGAAACACTTTTTAAAAGGAACCATTCAGAAATGGAAATCAATGATGGCTGGCATCATACTCAGAACATTGCCTTGGGATGCCAAAGTGCACAAATGCTTTGCTGATACTTTGGACACAGTGCAGGAGAATTTTCCAAGTGATTTTCCATCTCACAGCAAGAAAAATATTGCATTTACTTATTTACATGTGGACATCAATTTGTAGCTTAAGCAAGTATCTGCAAAACATTCATGCCTACAGCAGTTTTTTTTTTAATTAACAGCAGAGAAGGAAATAACACTGGCACTTTTAGCAGAATTTTATCTATTGGATTTAGTAAGTATGGGATACTCTGTATAAACAAAGTCTTGTTTCCATATTTGCGTAGGGATCAGAACAATTGTCTAGCTTTCTTTTCTCCTGGCAGTTCATTCCTGTAATCTCCTTACGCTCCTACCTTAAAACCTTTGGCTAAATTGAGAGGTCGCCTAACTGACAATGTAAGCTAGACATTAGTCAACATAACGGGAGGCAATGGAGCAAATCACCCCAGAAAGAAAAACAATAAACAACAGGAATCTGTATTACATCACCTACTACTTCTTATTCCTTTTTTTTTAAAAAAAAAAAAAAAAAAAAATCTGTTTCTTGCCATTCCTTCTTTCTTCCTCCACTTGCAAGTTACTTCAGTGGACACTGAGTTTGTGATACATAAAACAGTTTACACCACAGTCAGGCCTGTTCTAAGGAGATCCTTGGTGTTTGAGCACATGAGCTGCATGCAGGGTTGTTCAGGGCCTGTGCGCATCCAGGGTGGCCAAGTACCAAGGGAGAGGTTTGAGATGGGCCGAGTGACCTTGTTTTGGGGCATGTAGGAATCCTCAAAATGGCTCTGCATCAGCTGAAAACATCTTTTCGAGTGTAAGGTGGATGACATTGCAAAACCTTAACTGAGAAATCACACAACAGGTAATTCCAGGTAACTCCTCCTCAGAAATAAGGACACCATGCACAGCACGAGCAGAAGCCTGTTTAGAGTCAGACAGAAGTAACTGCAGCCAACAGCAGTGGCTTGTCCAAAGCACTGCCCGGGATGTCCTGGGCACTCTCCGAAGCTCAGGAAGGAGTAGTTCCTGCCACGAGCTCACCGCTGGGCATGGGCAGCTGGATGGCTGTTAGGGGAAAGAGTAACTGCAGGAAACTGGCTTCAGCTACAGGGAAGACAGAATTTCAATCAATGATTTTTCATGACAACTAGAGCAGTGCAGTCCATAGAGTACAGTGCATTGGACGCCAGGGAAGCCACCTGTAGAATAATTTCCCAAAGACTTATCAGGCAACACAAGAGCTTGATCATCTCAAAGAAGTGTTGCAGAATTTTTTTTTGTCTCTCCTTACAAGTGAGAGTGAGTACAAGTCATTCTCCTATTGCGTTACCACCACACCAAAATAGAATCTCAAGGAAATAATCACTACTCCAAAATCCTGTCTCAGTCAGACTTGTGATCCGAGAGGCAGAAAATCTGGGAATCTCTCAAAGGACTTTGCCATCACTGTTTCTCTGGGCAAAGATCGTGGACAGCAACCAATACAGTTAGTATGGCATTTCAAACTTTTTTTTGCAAGAACCTGACTTTGCCTCTAAACAGATAATCTTAAGGAGAAAAAAAAAAAACAAAAACAAAACCCACATTTTGTATTTCATCTTCTTCTGTGAACAAAATAATATCCTTTTTTTTTAGTACATGCCAATTGCCAGAGGTTGTTGTTGTTGAAGTCTGTCTCTCTGTGTAGACCTTGTGTAAAATGAAAAATGAACAATTTAAACTGGAAGTTTAAACACAGTTGAAAAGTTTTTGGCCCATCGATACAAGAAGTCTCAGTCTAGCAGAGCAAAACCAGAATTGCCTCACTCTGGAGCTCGAGCAGTGCCACCACGGTGCCCTGCTCCTCAGAGGGGAAGGGGCTGTGTTGGCAGGAATTCTTCTAAAGCACCAGATTAGATCTCTCACATTTTCCTCTCTATCTTTTTTTCCCCTCTTCATCACATGATCCAACATAGTTTCTCACCCATCCAATTTCTGGAAAATTTTGTAAGTTTGATCTGGAAGAAGAGAGTTTCTCCACTAGCTCCATTAAATTCACTAGTTGTCCTGAAAGGAGAGGATCTTTGAACAGCGGCAGGGAGTACGATTGCAAGCAGACATTAATTCTATCACACAATTGCCCAATAGCGATTTTCTAAAATATCTGGAAGTTCTGCTGCATGGAGAAAGTCAGCATTTTTCAGAGCAGTTTAAGCCATAAAACAGAGTAGTAACCATCAGGGGAAAAGAAGAATAGCTGTTCCTTCAAAGTTTTTTGAGTGATTAGACTAGTTTTCAACCTTTTCTGTACATGATTTATTATTTAATATCCCACCTTACTTCATATCAGCAAACATCATCTTTCTATTCTAAATTTTTGTTTTCCCTCCATTATTGATGCATTTCTCTCTAAAATAATGGATTTTTGCAAAATGCTTCTTTTTGAAAGAGATCAGAAAGCAGCTGCAAACAAGGCTTCAGATGGCTGTGCCAGTTCTCCCCAGTGCAATGCCATGTCACTGCTGGTATTAAGCGTATTCCTCACCTTGACCACCAAATCAAAGAGAATTTTAAAACAAAGAATAAAATTAGAAGATCAAACATGTATGGGTGAAGAAAGCTAGATCTGATCCAGTACGCACTCGGATAAGTGAAATCAGGATTAGGCTCTCCTAATCATGATCTCAGTGTTCTTTCCCATATTTGTATTACCATGAAATAAAACCCAGTAAATAATTACAACCTTATGTCAGAGGGAAAAGGAGGGGGACAATCAAGTTCCTACAATTTTTTTTTACTTTTCTCATATAACATATGGGCTAACTATTACAAAGAGATGAAGTGGAAGAATGCAGCAAGATTGTCTTACTGACATGATTTGAGAAACTGAATATAAAGAACGAACTCTATTTCTAAACATATTTTCTGGGCAAATTTTTCTGATTCCTGTTCTTATAGTTTCTTCTGGTTGTATTAGCACTTTCCTTTTTTTCCACACAGCTCTGGCTAATATAAACTTGTATTTGATTAACATGCCATTCAATGAGCCTATAAACAAATTGGCATACAGGGTATTAAATAATTAGTAAACTTCTTGTAAAAACACATTTAGCAAGTGAGAATGTATTTGAATGAATAATAGCCGTGTTTTCAAAAGAGCAAAGATAATTCTACAAATCTCTTCTTTAGATTTTTAGATCTCAGTAACTTTCTGAGAAGCTACTGTTTGAAAACATGACACTAGTGCAAGCACATAACAAAATCTGGGGTAATTTACTTTCAATTTTCCTCAAAAATAAGCTACGTTTGTTGTACAGCAGAACAACTACAGGAACTCTGAAGAGGTGCTGTGAAAATCACTGCTCCGTAAAGTCCTTGCTGGTTACTGTTTAGAAAAAGAATTTATTAAGGAACAAAAGCTCTTTTTCATCAGATTAGAAAAAAAAAAAGGAGGATGAAGAAATAGTTTTCAGTTGCTGAAACTAAAAAAGACAAGGAAGTGCAAGTGCATGCAGAGGGGAAAAACCACAATTCTCCTGTGCACAGAGGAAGGAATGAGGAGCAGAAGGCACTGAAGAAAGTACTTCTACCCCAGCCATGGGATGTGTATAATCAACTTCTGTTTGCTGAATAGCAGTTGCTGACGTATTTCCATGCAAGCTGATTTTGTTTTCCCTGCTTGAGTGGCATAGGCAATAATAAATACATTTATTATTCATTAAATGACATCAAAGTAGTTTATGTGCCTCAGCATTTCCGAACAGGGTTCAAATCACAGCAATACAACACCCTTCTCACCTAGTTTGCCTTATTAACAGTTAACTATTATAGTTTGCTGTTTAAACTTTATGAGTGCTGGAAGGAGTTACAGATAAGGTGCGACAGGAGGGGTGGCCTTGGTGGGACAGCAGGAGCTCATCTGGCTGGAGCAGGGGACCAAGCATCAGAAAACCCAAGTTCTCTCTGCAGACTGACCTGGTGAGCCTACGCAAGAAATTTAGGCCACTACTGAAAATTTCAGCCAATGAGTTTGTATACAGAGCTTGAGGCTATCAAGCCCTCTGTTTTCCAGATGATTCTCCAGCTAGTCATCTCATTTGTGCAAAATAACCACAAATACTTACAAAGTCAGAATAATACTTGGGGGGGGGGGGGGGGGGGGGGAA
>WHYT01017271.1:31604-90109 GCA_009806455.1 Tetrax tetrax | reverse complement strand
AATCTTTTAAAAAAAAAAAAAAAATTATTGAAAATGCAGTTTTTGTTGAAGATCAATACCGATTAAAACTACCAGGCAGTTCTGATACTCTTCAGCATGTGACTTAGTGTGGAATAACACCACATGGTACAACAGCCAGAATGTCAGGAGGGAAAAAATGAAATCCATCCTTGGTGGACCTTTGCAATAGTGCTTCAGTGCTTACATTTGTAGTTTTGATAACTTTTTTTTCTTCTGCTCCACAAAAAAAAAACCAAAAACAGGTCACCCTTGCTGACAGTCTTGACTTTGTCTGCAAATGAAGTTATAAACTGTAACGTAAGATCTCTTGGCTGGTAAAATAGAGTGGTAATAGATTCTTCTGGGAATAATAGACCTCTGATGAGGCCAGGTGAGTGTTACAAGTCTGACCCCACTCCTCTGATTTCTTCATGAGCCCAAACTTGCTGGTCCATCCCAAGGATCTGACTGGTAAATACATGCAATGTCTGCTCAGTTTCATTCACTTTGCGCCATCAGTCTGTCTGTCATCTCCCTGCTGCAGGACCAGCTGTCACAGTAATTTCTGTGCTTTCAGGAAATAAAAAAAAAATCTGCTATCCTTGTGCTTAAAATAGACTAGAGGGCCCAGCTGATTTATACTTGCCTTGTAGGATACTAGGAGGTGGCAAAACTGGAAAAACAACTTGAAGTAAATTATGAGACAGAGAAGGAACTGGGAACATTTAAAATAAAAGATCCTCAGTTCACCCTGGGAAGAATTCTCAGGGCATGAGAGTTCGGGAGTGACTGGGACACCCACTCACAGCTGGCACAACAAGATGCTGCAGGAACACGATGCTCCAGTCAACATGAACTGCTACTGAAATAGCCCTGCCAGCAGCCTCAGCTCACTGGAAATGTAACCGGGCAAACACATAAAACCTGGACCCAGGATTTCCTCATTGCGTTAATGTAGTTAGAGAGCAACTGGACTAGCGTATCAAATGATAGGCTAGTTTCACCCAGTTCTCCCTGTGGTTCAATATCTTCTCTTTCCCATCTCCCTTCTCCAAATTAAGCAGGGATTGGGTTCTCAGTTTGGTTATTGCATTTGATGTGAATGACTTTTGGTTGCTGTTACTTATTTTAAAGAGGCACTCCATATTGCTGCTCTTTTACAGTAGTAACCCTCAACACCTCTACCTCCAACCTTGACCAAAAGTGGATGTCAGGAAAAGTTTCCCCCATCCCTGGGCAGTGACTCAATTCCATGAGTCAGGTCAGTTCCTCCTCTTCAACATCAATTTGTGTGAGCAGCTAATGAACTATCCAGAGACAAACTTGCAAAGGCAGAAGGGAGTCAATCTCTGCTGAAGCCATTTTGGGTATAGATTCAGATGTTGAGGTCAGCAGAGACCTTCAGCTATGCAGACATCTGCATTGAATAAGATAATCCTTGTACTAATCACACAATCACCTGTACCTCTCCAGGTGATAAAACACCCTCTTTAAAATTATATTGCTCTTAATCTTTTATTGCCTGGAGAACCTACGAGTACCAGAGATTAAATATTATGGAAAATAAGAATGCATAATTTTCACTTTGCTTTCTGCCACTGAGACACAGGGAATATTTGGACAGAGAATAAAATTGGGATAGAAACAGTCTGCTCTGCCATTTGTCTGCTCTTTCACACTAGCAGAAGCAGAGGAGAGGAAATATTTTTATGATTGGGAAACATCAAGACAAGAACGGTGTCTGTGCTCTTTTAAGAGATGATATTTCAAGTGGATAGTGTTCTTTCACCACTGCTTCTCTTTTCTTTGTTAATGTTGCTTTTTATGGTCTAATGGTTCAGCAAGAAGCCTTCATGGGCTAAATTAAGGTGGAGATGAGGTTTCTCCTGTCCACAGCTCTCAGTTACCTGCACTATGATGTTTCCAGCAGCTTTATTTCCCTACAAGATGGTATCACACAGATTTTTCTTTCCATTTCTACCCTTGAGATTCCCCAGACACCTGTGTGTCACTTCTGCCTGATGCCGTGTTTGTTTTGCAGGTGGTTGATGATGGTAGGAGTAAATATAAAGCCAGATGAAGAGCGGCATAAGCAATGGAGGGACCAACCCCAGAGCCTGTGTATGTCGATGTGGACAAGGGACTGACATTAGCATGTTTCGTCTTCCTCTGCCTCTTCTTGATTGTGATGATTATTCGCTGTGCAAAAGTCATCATGGACCCTTACAGTGCCATCCCTACGTCTACATGGGAGGAGCAGCATCTAGATGACTGAAAGGACCTCCCTAGACAGAGCCATAAAATGCTGCGATCCAGAAGGCCTTTTCCCACCGGGAAGGCTAACGCACAAACAGCCATTTTCAGATATGCAGGGTGACAACAATATCTCTAAGAGCACACAGTGGAAATTATTCTTGCTCAACAGATCAGGATATCAGCAAGCCATTCTGGCAGCACAGTTTAATACTATGCAGCAACCCTTATTTTACTGAAAACAGTTATCATTGTAACTCAAGTAGCACAAGACTCTCCAGATTTCCTAGTATAACTCTTGGTCTAGCACACTTTGCCCTTCCCTCAATATCTCTCTCAAATCCAGGGTGACCATCAGAATTTGGAAGAGCAACAAGAATATTGTCTTTTCTGGAAATAGATTTCTTCAAATATCTTCCTCAATCATTATATTTCTTTTTCAAAAAAGGCCCAGATTTTATAATTTTGTATCCCAGAGCATTATTAAGTAGAAGTGCTAAAACACCCCTGGTTGAGTAGGGTTATACGAGCAGATTATTCTCTGCTCACTTGGTTCTGCATACACACTCCCTACCGCACTGCGGTCCTGTTTCCAGTGATCAGGATACAGAAGCACTCGGACTGTGGTTCCCAAGGGGGCCATGGACTACTCTCGACCCTGTAGCACCCCCTTGCTCTATCCTACTCATGCAAACAGTAGGCATTTCACCACCTGCCATGGGTCCATGGATTAGCCAGATGTGTCAGACCACTTAGGATGAGCTTGGTAGCCACCAGAAGTCCATGGAGCAGAGCTTGAACACTGCTGGCTTCAATTACACAGAACTTGCTGTGACTTTCAAAGAGTGAATCCATATGCAACTTCACCCATCTTTTGTTTCAGGTGCACTTCGGTGGGATGAGACACAAACAGACAGACAGAGGCAATAAGCATTGCTCTTAGCTTTGTCACTCAGACTCCCCAACATAACAGTTAGTGACATACAATAACATGCATTCTACCTCGGAGAAATACAGCACCTTTCAAAGAAGATTTTTCCCACAAATTTGTAAGGTGAATAGCTGTACATTTCATTCCCTCAAGTCATTAAGACAGCCATTATGCAAGAAGGCTGAATGAACAGAGGAGCTTTAAACATTTATTATTTACCTTTTGAACAGTGGTGATGGAGGGATTCCCATGTCCTCTATTCCACCTAAGGTTTGCTCACAGCTGCCTTTTTTAGTGACTACATGCTCAGCTTAGGGGATTGTAAGGAGCTGCTGAAGCAATACAGAGTAGGTACAGCAGCCAACAAGCATCATCAGCACATGAGGCTTGAAAGCACAAGTCTGCAAGAAGGGTGTTTCACTATTTCTCCTCTTCCTTAACATCCTACCTGATCTCTAGGTTCTTAACATAAAGCAACGCACAGTAGGTGAGAAAGGTGGAACCAAAGGTCAGAGCAAGGAGTCAGGACATAGACTTTGCAGGTCACTAATCTCAGCTCTGGCAGATTTGTTTGACAATCACCCAAGTCACTTTTTTGTGTGCCTCAGTCTGCTCATCAGTGAAATGGGTACAACAACCTTAACTTATCTCACATTTTGTCTGTCTCGTAATACCAGAAAGCACTTGGAGAGCCTTAGACAGGGACACAGAAATGAGGTACTGATTCATAGCTCTTCCTTGCGAAACCAGTGGGGAAGGTCTGAATCTCTGTACACAGCAAGGGAAGTTCTCCCCAGGCAGAGGACTTGTCCAGACTTCCTTTTGCTCTCTTCTTAAGACTGTAGCATTTTGAGTCATGCCAAATGGCGTCTGGTTTTGTTAGATATTCCACTGATTTCTGAGGACAGTCTGGATGTAAGGTGCTCAACACTGATTACAGAGTTCCCAAAATAGCAGGCTATGAGGCACATGAAGATTTTTTGCATGGATCTTTTGCACCGCACAATTTTCACTTATCTCTGTTGTAGGAGATCCCATTCAGGAGGCAGAAGATTTGAGGATTGGCTTTAATCCTGCTGTTCTCTACCAAGAGACCACTAGTGCTTCTGTTACCCTCTGCAGATTGCTCATCAGGCCATTATTTAGCCTCAGTTTCTGCTAGCCAGTTAATCACTGGTAACAGAACTTTTTCGAGGGTGAATGTTAATGCTCACCATGCTCTAAGCAAACATATTGGTCTCTCTTATTCATGAGCGTGTCTATATCTGTACCATAGGAATGGGTGCCCTAGCTCAAAGGAGATTGCTTCTGTTCCCTGGGCTAAAGTTTAGAACACATTCTTCATCACTAAGTCTCATACCCCACTTTAATATGGGTGGGGCTACTTACAGAATAAACAAAAACCCCAAATAAGTCTAATTTCAAGCTACAGACACTTTCACTTTGCAGAGTACCTGGCTGCGTTCACAGCTGATGCAGAGCAAGACCAGAGCTTGTCATTGCTCCTCCCAATGCCAATACTCCGCTCAATGTTTATCTGCATGCAGAACTCTGTCATGTGTCACTGATAAGCCCCTGTTCAGCTAAGGACTTACGCACGTGCCTGAGTTTAAGTCTCCGAGCAGGCTGCCTGACTACGCAGAGACCAGGGTCAGTCACGTGCCGTGTCCTTGGCTGGGCAGGGACAGCAATGCACAGCCCTTGCAGGAGCAAAGCCTGCATGAGAACAAAGGGTTACGAATGCTGGGGAAGCAAATCAACAAGTTTGCTTTGCCACTTTTTTTTTTTTCCCCTCTGTTTGTCCAGCTGTACAGCCATTTTATGGATTTCCCTTTAGGATCTCCAGGAAGGATCCCTATGGGTAGCTCTATTTTCTAATCAAAAGGTACTTATCATCCTGGCATAGCCTGTGAAATCCATCCTTCTGTTGACAGAAAAGGTCTCCATAACCATCTACGTATTCACGTCCAACCTTTTCACATGACTGTAAAAGTTAAAGCGATGGTTTTTATATAGAGAATGTAAATGCATTCTAATTCCTGCCTTCCCCCATTGGTTACAATCACACATCACCACCACTCTTCAACCAAAAGCAATACTGAACACCACGCTGAAAGCAGAACTTTTATCCTCCTTGCATTCAGAGCCAGGACCTGCCCACTCGAGGTGCATCACCGCAGCTCTCGCCCGACGCCGGTCCCAGCTGGCAGAGCAGGGCTCGTGGCCCATGGAAGGTTTGATAGAGCAGGGGCTGCATCACTGGGCTTGGCGGTAATTTCAGCTGCATGCAACAAGTGCCTCTGCTAGTTTTGGTTCTTTTTCAATCATTATGCCATACTACCAGCAATTGCACTCAGAGGAAATAATTCAAACTTGTTGCAAGTGTATTTATCTAATGCAATAAACAGCTTAGACATGGAAAGTGTTTTTGTCTCTGTTGTGGTTCACTTCTAGATGCCAGGATCTCTTAAAAACCACCTACAACACAACACAATGATTTTCAAGACAGACCTACATTCCTTACAGCCCTCCTTGGAGGGCTCCCTGTGAGCAGCACCCCTGCAGACCCCCAGGACCTCAGGAGGGAGCTGATGGAGCTCCAGGCGTTCCCGTGGCTCCGCTGGGAGCCAGCCCCTCCAGGGGGGTTGTTCCAGGTTGCTCCCTCGGTCAGGAAGAGCGCTGAGCGGGGCAGAGCTGCGGTTCGGTGGGGCACTGCAGCATGCTGTGTTCCAGCAATTCGTTATCAGTAACAAACTGCATACCCAAAGAAACAGGGCCACTGAGGTGAATCACAGAAAGTGAAGAGCGCGGAGCATCTGTGGGGTCTCTTTGAAGAAGCCACAGAGTATGGGATAGACTGAGTAAAAAGTATCCAGGGAACTCCTCCTCTTGAAAAAGATGAGGAGACAAATTGTTAATTCTTTCATCCTGTAAATAAAACTCCATTGCCTGAGAGCTGGGTGCTTTACAGATCTGCTTGTCCTCGCAGCAAGTCCTCCGGCACAAGGACCTTTGTGCTTGAAACCCAGCTTGCCACAAAGACAAAACCCCACTGACAAATCATTAGCCATGCCCTGGTCAGAAGCAGAGGCTGGAGTCTTTATGCTGTTTTCAGAGCAGCTACTACGGCTGATATAGAGGACACCTGAACTCAAGCCAGCAGTGGCTGAATTTGGGCAGACACCCCGAAGAACTGCGAGCATAAAGGTTTTTCTGAAGGAAACGAGGACTGATGTGAGCCAGGGAGCCACACAAGCAATGCTGCTGCAGCCTGTGGCAACCAAAGGTGTCCCCAGGTTGTGGGTCAGTACAGGTCTTGGTGGCTAACCTCAACCCATGCTACTAGAGCTCAGAAGTCACGTCAGCTCAGGACTTTGATGGGGAAAACACTGTGCTCAGACTCCAGTGATCTCCATGGCACGCACAGGGAGCATGGTGAGGACTGCAGGCTTCATGTATCTGACAGGTTCACCCCAGAAAAAAAAAAAGTGAGTGTATAAGAGATGAAGGCAGTGACTTTTCCGGACAGCCCCAAATTGAACTTCCATGGAGCCAGCCTGATGCCAGTCCCCATGCCACCTGCAGCTTGCGTGCTGCCCCATTAGCTCTTAGTGATAACTGAGCCTACAAAGCCTTGAGCGTCTCCACCTGGAGACACCCAAGGACAGCAGTGACACTGTGACCTGCACACAGACCAGGCACTGCTGCGGGGGCAAGGAGCCCTCCCAAAGGAGCGGCCACCTCTGCAGTTTCACATCTTTGAGGTCAAGGTGGCAGTGTACGGAGTGACACCTGTGCACCAGCTCAGCTCAGCTCTGGTCTGGTCTGTGGCAATGCTGGATCTGCACCAGCACCATTCCAACAGCTTCGGCTGGACTGCCTGTGGCATGAAAATCCTGCTGAACACAGGCTGGAAAACTGAAATTTATTTTCTCCCCTTCCTTCCCCTCTCTATCCCTGACCTTGTGAGCCCAGATCTGCCAGGCTTCAAACCACTTGTCTTACCTGTCTCCTGATTTTACAGCTCAGGTAACTTGATTTAAACAAAGGATCTTAAATCCTCAGTTTTAACCATATCTGAATGCTGCAATGGGAATTCTTTATTTCAGTCAACATTCTTTTCTATTTGCACTTTTCTACTTTTTAAAAAACTATTTCCCTCAAACATGGTTGATACCCTTTGGCCACTACTCCTTCTTGCTAACCAGGAGGTTGCTGCTCACACATACATACACATACATTTATAAAGCAATATACAGTTTGAGATTCCTAAGTGTATTTATTCTCAGGGATTCAATTCAATCCCCAATGATGTTAGGAAATGTTGAACAATACATTTGTGAGTTACAAAGCTCCATGTTTTGTACTGGGACTTGGCCAGGCAGCTCCTGGAGAGAAACCAGAAATCAATCAAGAATTTATTAAAATTGCATTTAAGTGCACTGAGGCTGCAAGGAAAGTGAAGTTTTTCAGAACATACTTCATATTTAAGATTAATTGGGTTTCTCAAGCAGCAGCTGCATTGCCTCTGCAAAAAAAAAAAAAAAAAAAATAAAAAATTAGAAAGCACAGGTCTGTAATTAAAACTTCATGGAAAACCAAATGTGTGCAACAGAGATATTCTCAGGAGTGAGGGGTCATGAGAAGGATGAACAGGTCAGAGCAGATTTGTACGGGGTAGCACACTGCCAGTACTTCAGCCTGTCCCTCACGTACTCCCAAAGCCTTCAATCAATTTTAAAATTCCAGAAATGATCTCTTTCTTTCTCACTAAGCAGCAACTGTGTGGGCATCCTGAGCAGAAGCAGCAATCAAGGCTGAGAAATGGCCTCCTGCCTTACTGCTTAAAGCCAAAACCAATGTGAGCATCACCTACCAGCTCTGTCCCTCTTAAAGTCACTACCTTGACCTGAATGGCTACTGAAAGAGCATTTTACTTTGAGTTATTGCTGCCTGGTTAATGAAAGAATTATGAGTATTGCTGACCTGAACATTTTCATCAAAACTGATTTTTTTTTCCCCCCATGATATCACATCCATTTCTAATTAGAATCTCTGCAGAAAACTATTTTTGTGAAGAATGCCAGCATTCACACAGAAAATCCATTACTACCTTTAAATTCTGAAATACGCTTTAGGGTTTTATTTTGACACTTAATTACACCAACGGCACCATTATAAACTATACCCAACTTTTTCATTACACACCAACCAGACCATGCTTTGATCTACAAGAAAATGCATCTCAAACAGTATCAAACAGATGCCGCCCTGAGTTTACTTACCAGCAAAATAACAAAACCAGATGAAATACTACAAGCAATGTGATTCATTGCCTGCGTGAGGCCCCCGCGATAGGGCTGTATGACACAGAATCACCCCCCACCTACCCCCCAAGACCTTCCATCCCACATCCCGGCATCACTCACGTTCATCGCTGCGCTCCAGCATGGGGTGCTGCTGGGAACTGCCGACCTCCGTTGAGCATGAAACACCCGGCCAGTGAGAAGGATGCTCCAGGCAAGCATGAGAGTTGTAGTTTCCATTTAGGTGTGCATTTCCCATTCCTCTGATCAGGAAAGGGCAGTCTCTTTTCCCACATGGCGTTGTGTGACTCTGAATGAGGCCTCCCAGGTGGCTGACACAGCAGAAAGGTTTTATTTTCCCTCCAGGCCCCTGAAGATCCAAGGAGAAATTTCTTCTCCTACACCCAGGTCACAAACCCAGTGCTACAACAGGGCAGAGGAAAAGGAGCTCTGTCTGATTTGTTTTTTTCTTTTTCATTTTTGCTGGAAGCCAGGATATAAGCAAACTAAGGAAAACAGATTTAAATCAAATTAAAGTTAATAATCTCTAGAAGCAGAGAACTCCATGCTCAAACCTAATGCAGCAAAAGCTTCCAGAAGCAGAGGGGAAACTCTGTGTAGAGAGGGTCATTGAAATGGCCCTTCAGAAATAAACTTTTCTAAGCACCAGGTCTGTGTACTGAGCTGCGAGCACCCAAGCTGAAGCACCTTCCTGCTCTAAGGGCCCCATCCAGCCTCACCCCTACACTGCAGACACCTTCCCCCAAAACCAGAAAAGAGCTCCACGACCTCCAATTTAAAGGCCAAGGGTGCAAAGTGGTCACAGCTGCCCCGGTGGTGGTGGAGCAAGCAGGTGCCCAGAGCACCTGGGTGCTTCCCAAACCTCACGTCGGGGGCTGCTGCCTCCCTGGGCGGTGGGTGCTGCTGTGGCCAAAGTGCTGCCAGCCCTAGGTGGAAGCAAGGCTGTTTTGAGGACAGCACAGTGCGTTGCGGTATGGACGTGCCCTTCATTTGCCCCTTGACGCAGGGCGCCCTGGCCAGGGTGAGAACCAGCAGTGCCGGTGGCTCTGGGCTCGCGTCAGGTGAGGCCCCGCTCTGAGCCCCCTCTTTCTTCCTAGTGCCCACCTGAACAAAGCCCACTGCCTTCTCCTGGGTGTGAGAAGAAAGTGGCCTTGGGCATAAAAAATAATTTTTCTTCTTTTTTAGCATCTCCTGGCTTTTTGGCCCCCATCCATGCAGCAGGCAGCAGATGTCTCTGAGCTCTGTCCTGAGCGAGGTTTTGGACTTTCTCCAGCCCACCTTGGAAACCTGCTGTCTGCGCTGTATCTGAGCTCCTTTCCAGAAAACTTCTGCCTTCTGAGAAGCTGGGATTTCTCCAGGTGTTCCCAGGCTAGGGGTCACAGGGGGGACCTCACCGCCTCCCACCCGTCCCCGGCACAGTGTGGAAAGTGTGGCCACAGCAGATGCAAAGCCACCCTTCTCCCCAGGGGCTGGAGCTGCAGATGGCAGCCTGGCTGTGCGTCGGGACCCAGCCTGGGGGCATTTGGGGCTGGGTGCCTCTGTCCTCCTGGGGTTTGGTTTGCAGCAGGGCTGTCGGCATCGCTGACCTTCCTGCCTGTCCAATCAAGGAGCCCAGCTTCCGCTTGTCGGCAGTGATTGCAGAGCCAGGTTGGCTCTTTGGGACAGGAACTTGTTGCCCTTGTACAGGATTCGCCTTTGCCCTGCACAAAGCTAGCAGAGCACTACAGATTTAACAGTTTCTAGTAAGTACTCCTGCACCCAAAAAGCCTTGATGCTGTGGTCCTTCCTGGCTCCAAAATGTCTTGCATCAAGGTCAAAACCCATGACTAACAGCATACTGCCCCAACACCTTCATCACCTCTTGTCCATAGAGAATTTTTTCCAGGCTTTTCAAAAAAGCATCCTTCCTTTCAGCCCACCAAAACCCTTCTGTAGGGCTGTGGCACCGTAGGAAAGCCACAGTGTGCTGCCACCACGGCTTTAGCATCGAAGAGGTCCGTGCAAAAAGCAGAGAAAGGAGAGTGGGACTGCTTATGGAAGCCCTGGTTTGGATGTCCTCTCTGTGGGTCCAGACCTCCCCTCAGACACTGCGTTTCCAACACATCAGGTATGGCAAGGTGTGGCGTGGATGTTGCTTCTGCGGAGAAATTTCTCCGCTGGATAAAGGCTTCGTCTGTGTCCTGCTGCTGCTGCCGGGAGTACAGCCAGGCTGTGCCCAGAGGAGCTGCAAGAGTTATTTCTAAATCTGAGAGAGAAGGTGTCGACCTGTGCTTGTCCTTTGAGGTCAAATGAGAGCACAAAGCATCCCATAAATTCACAACTGAGTGGAGTACATTAAGTAAATACCTGCCTATTTGTTCAACTTGAGGTTCCACAAGAGCCTGAAGGGGAAATAGCTTTTCCGTGATAAACAGCAATGAGCCACTGTTTTCCTGTCCAGGTCATTCCTCCTGGTGATAGTGGAATGTCTTAGCCTAAAAATTTAAATTGATTTGGGGATAATCCTCCAAGTATCATTCTTTAAAAGGACTATTATTATTGTGTACTGGAAGAGAGCCCATTTCAGTGAACATGCCCCATTAGCAATGATTTATCTGCACTGCCACATTTTTTTCATTAATCTTCATTCCAAATTAATTTTTCTCTCCTACATGGCCAAGAGGTTCACATTCCCGATGAGCACCAGGTGCACCCAGGATGACATCAAATATCAGCATGGCCCACACCGGCAAAACTACCCGGCAGACCTCGGGGCATCCACAGAAAAGCTGCAGCCTACAGTTATCCTGCTGTCACTGCAGGAAGCCAAGCAGCCTCGTCAGGCTCTTCACTTTGAGGACCAAGCAAATATTTAACAAGTTTCCCTTGCACCATATCCGAGTTCATTATCCGGTCTCCTGAGCTCCTCCAGTCAGTAATATCCTCTAATTGATGTGATTTGGCACCTGGCCATGGAGTTAAATTGATTTGTAGACCAGCGGGAGACGGCAGATGCCCTTTACACTTGAGAAAAGTGGCGTGTGGCTTTGTGTACTGCCTGCTGCAAGGGGATGCCACGGCAAGAGGTGCCTTTCAGGAGGGCAGGAAGAGGGTCTGCCTCTTCAGTGTCCTCTCACCACAGCCCGTGTTAGGTGACAAGTTGTGACTGCCACTGCTGAGCGCCTGCGGATCACTCCAGCCACCAAGTTCTTCCTCCCTCCCTCCCTCCCTGGTGCGTAGGGTGAGATAAATGGGCAATTCCCTTCTCTAAAACCAGGGCAAGTTGCACGAGGTGTCTCCATGACCTCTTTTGAGGGGTCCCACAATGTGGACTCCCAGCTGGGGGGTAGTGCTGCTCTCTGCTCTGGGGCGAGGGGACCGTGGCAGCTGTGGGCTGCGACCTGCTGGGCTTTACTTCCAGGAACCCAGCAGTGCCACAACGTAAGGGTTGAACTCCAAGGCCTGCACAGATTGTCTTGAAAGTATTTTTATATATTTACTTGGAAACCTCTTTTTATAATTATGAAAAAGCTATGAATACAGTAGAAGAGTTAAGAATCTCACTTTCCTTTTCAATCATCTTATTCACAGAATTTTAAGTTAGCATTGAAATCCTTTTCTTATTGCACCAGCAAGTCACATTCATCTTTAAGATATTTATTGATAATTAAAAATAATAAGATTTTAATCACTCATATAAAAATAATGAATCTGAACAAAGTGGCATGACTGTTAGAGGCAGGGAGAGGGATCCTCCTCCCCAAATGTCCCCTTACTCCAGTCATCATGGATCCGACAGGGCTGGAAGGATTTTTCCTGAGCACTGGCCGAATCCCACACGGAAGCCATTGCCCTGGCAGTAACCTAGGGCCAGAAAACAACAAATGAGAAAAAATGACTGGAAACATTTCAGAAATGCAACGAGGGGTAAAAAAAAAACAAAAACAAAAACTTGGAAGAGTTCAGTAGCCTAGAAATATTAAAAAAGAAAAAAGAAGCAGAAAATGTTAAACGCAGCAATATGTAAGTTCAGTGAATATGATCAAAGAGCAAACAAGATGTGCAATATTTCTGTTTTCAAACCTAACCTGCAGCATCATCAATCTAACTGGCAAGCTGATTTGGTGCCTGGCCCAGCCTTGCAGTTAATAAAGTAAATCTGGGTTCTCTCTCTGCAGCATTAGGACTGCTCTCGGGACATCAGGGTGCTTATAGCCAGAAAGATGATCATTAACCCCTCAAACAGCAGGACCTACCCTCACAGAATCTGTTTCGCTCACTGAAATGGAGCAGTTTGGTTCCATGAGCATCTGACTCAAAATATTCATTTATCCTCTGTTACATAAACAGACGTTGAAGGTCTGACTGCTGCCGAAGTCAGCGGGCTGTGACACCATCTCTAGCTACAGGACGATTCAATCTCTCCCTACTCCTGCGTGATGGGAGAGATGACATGAGGATGGAGATGCTCAGCGCCAGCCAAGCTGCTCCCGAACCAGCAGCCGTTAGCAAAGCCGCAGGTGAGGGAGGGGAGGGGACACAGCCAGGGGCTTCTGGCCCATCTGGGAAGATTATTCTGGGAAGAAGCAGCTGAGGAGACCTACTGTAGCTCTCTGCTAACAACAGTGGAAGGACACAAGTAGCATATGCTGTATTTTAAGGACCGATTTCAGAGTTAGAGGTGGATTTTCCTAAAATAAGTCATCTTCCCTGCAGCTGCCTTTGAGAAGCTAAAAGGGAGCTGAACAGAACAGGAGGCTGGGTCAGGGTGGGCAAAGAGGCCTGGACAAGGCTAGAGGCCAGGGTCCACGCTGCAGGCAGGGTGGCTGGGGCTGCTTGTAGAGAGGTCAGAGCTGATTTGGCAGCAGGGAGGGCCAGCTGGAGACAGAGAAGACAGGAGGCTGGAGAACTGGGTTAGAATCATAGAATGGTTTGCGTTGGAAGGGACCTTTAAAGCCCATCCAGTCCAACCCCCCTGCAAGGAGCAGGGATATCTCCAACCAGATCAGGTTGCTCAGAGTCCCGTCCAACCTGGCCTGGAATGTTTCCAGGGATGGGGCATCCACCACCTCTCTGGGCAACCTGTGCCAGTGTTCCACCACCCTCAGTGTAAGAAAAGGTAGATTCAGAACAGCCGTGCGTGCATGGCAGGTATGTACAGAGCAGCCCATCTCCCTGCCAGGCACACACACGACTGGGATTAATCTCTGGAAACGTCCTCGGCGCAGTGTAAGAGCAGTTGTTTGGCCATTACCTGTCAAAATGATTTCATCTCCATCCTGCAGGAATTTACGAGCCTGCCCGCTGCCAAGAGGGATTTCTTTCGTTCCATTCCAGGACAGCTCCAGCATGGAGCCAAAGCTCTCCGGCTCCTGCAGCAAGAGTTTATAAACAAATAAACAACTTTTTAGGACCTGTCCTACTGTTAAGCTACTTGCTGCTGGAAATACACGCACAAGGACGTTAACTCTGTAGAACAGAGTTTTGCTGTGGATTGAATCCGTTGATACCTTGGCTTATTTTCCTGCCTTTGTGTTTCGATCGCTTGTTTGCTGTAAGCAGCCATGCTCCCAGCCGTTATCTGGTGTGTCTAACACGGTGCTAACCCTGCAAAAGCAGTTTGGGTTTGCTACGGGAAGACTGGAAACAAATCGAGGGCACTTCTGCAAACCCGGTGCTTTTATGTCACGTTTCAGAGTTTTATTTATATTCTGTTCTTCAGAAGAGCAAGGCTGGCAAATGTTTGTAAGTCTTTAATGTCAATCTGTAGTACTATAGCTTAAAGGAAGCATAAAGCACTTCGGAAATGCTCAAAATGGAAGTATGGGAATCCCAGCTTGGAAACAGCTTACCCTGAAGCTGTCTTTCAGCACGGGATTTGTATCTGATGTTTCAGAAAGTGCCAGTTCTTTCCCCATGTATTGTAACAACAGTGCGTGTGGCAGTACAAGCGGAGTAGTAGCTCGTGACGTTAGCTCTAAATACACAGGACTAGAGAAACTGAAATGTACACCCATGCACCTTTAACCTTCTATTCAGAAATAAAACAGCTGCATTTCATAGAGTATAAACAGGCCGTGTGTGGTTGCTTGTGCACGGAAATAATTTGCACCTTAGTAAAACAGTTCTTGAGGAAAGGAATACAGGAGAGATTAAGAAACCAAAAACCAATAATAACAAAACCCCCGCCACTTCTCAGTGCAATCTGGGGCTACAAAACCAAAGTACCTAGGAAATAACTGCAGATGTTTTTGCGGCTGCTCAAAGCAAACAGGGCTTAGACCCAAAGCCCTGCTCAGCTGTTTTTGGATGGCCGACCAGTTCTCAGTCAGTGACTATCATTATGGACACTTACTGGTCCACTGATGGTGCCAGATGCCAGGAGATCGCCAGGTCTGAGGTTGCACCCGTTGATTGAATGGTGAGCCAGCTGCTGCTTCATGGTCCAGTACATGTGCTGGAGGAAGGAGGAAGAGGAGGCTAAAGCTATGAAGGACAAACCTCTCCGGCATGCCATTAGCCTATGCAGAACATAGTGCATTCTCAGGACGATGCTGGTAAGACTGTCCCTACAGAAAAGTTTCCTTATTTAATCAGGAACCTTCAGCAGCCTAAAAGCAACCTCCACAGTTACTCAGGGCTGCATTTGCAGTAGTTACTGTGGCTGGCTGACTGCTTTCTAAATGATGACCAGGATGTGTTATGAGCCTGTAAAATACATACTTTAACATGCAATTTAGTCCTTTAAAGTTTCTCTTCTTTCAGGTGAATGTCATTTCTCATCTTCTTCCTCTTTACAGCCAGCACTGCTGACCCAGGATCCATGAATAAATCCAGTATTTTAATGAGTTTATAGAAAAATCTCCTTATTACTGATTTGCTGACTACTGATTTACTGATTATGGTAATTACTATGCAAAGAACCAAATGTGAATATAAAATTGACAGAGAAATCCTGCAGTTGGTACGTATACCTCCTGGCTTACGGTCCCTTCAACGAGGGACGGAGCCACCACGCTGCCTGCAGAGGGGCTGGGGCCAGATCCAGGCTCGGAGCGGTGTCAGAGCAGCGACCGTGGATCTGAATCACCAGCTGCACGTGCTGTGCCTCAGCTCAGCGAGGGGTAATTCCCTCCACCAAATGAGCGCGAAGCCAAACAGTGAAAAGAGCTGCCCCCTTCTTCAGTGCCCCAGTGTTCAGGTGTTTCCATCTCAGTAGGGATGAACTGTATCACCACCCTCCACTCTTCCCTCTCCGTCCCCTGCGCACACACGCACCTGGTCTGGTCCTCAGCTGATGGCAAAGTCAGTGTTCAAAATTACCTAAGGCCAGAGCTGATGGCGTCAGCAAGATTTCAAATGCATAAGAGATATCGGAGTCTTACCTTGAAATTGGATCTGCATATAGTAGTTGGCACGCTCATTCCTTCTCCTGTGGAAAATAAAAAATAAGAAAGAGGGAAACTGTTTGTTTGTGTTGGGTGGATGATGTTGGAGGCTTTTGATTTTACAGATGGATGGAGACTTCTTTTATCACTGTAATCCCTGGCAGGGAACAAGTAATAACATTTTCTATGCCGATATGAAGGCTGGGATTTCATAGAAAACAAGTGTGTGGATGGCACCGGGACAGTATCAAGGAGCCCATTTCCTACTCTTTGCTCTCCTAAAGGAGCAGCACCTGGATGTACTGGTCAGTAGGGCCATGGGCTGGGGTCTGAGCTGGGTGAACACCTCAATCTCCTGTATACCCGCTCTTCCCATGACCTGCTTATGCCTGCCCATGCAGGCAGACTGCGTAAACAGATCATCTGGGAGACATGCCCTCCTTGACACGGCTGCATGGAAAATGAGGAGCATGAAGAGTTTTGCTTCTTTCTCTGACAGATAATATGGGCAAAGATGGAAAAGGCGGCCTGCAGAGCCAAATTCTCTGAAATACATGGTGGTTCTGCATCCCTTAATTAGCAATTTCAGCTTTATAACCCGCTCAGCATTACTGTACCTTTAATAGCAACAAAGAGCTTGATGTCAAAAGTGTAGGGTTCTTTATCCTGGAGGTAGGGCAGTGGCTTTGGATCCTAAAAAGCATATAAAAGGCACAACAGTCTAAACAAACAGAAAGGAAAAATTCCACAAGCCATCCCAGTGACTTTTTGTTTAACCAGGCTGTGCTGCACACCCCATTTACCTCACCGGTGTTACCACTCAGAGCTTTGCTCGCTCTCATGCAAACATTTTCAAAGATCTTTCCGAATAGATGTGATATCCGTATAATCCAATTCCTTTTCTGCACAAGGGCTCCAAAAGCCCTATCCATCATTACCGCGTGGGTGTTCATCCAAAACAAACACAGTGCCAGCACACCTTTGCTCTGCGCCTGTACGGAGATGGTGAGGTCTCTGCAAGACTCTTTATTATCTTTTTCCATTTTAACGAAGCCTCTATATAACGCAGACAACTGGAAATGATGGAGCAGAGTGTTTTGGCTTGAGTCCACCCTCTCTCCACTGCTTGCTGGATGCCAAGGGCTACCAAACGCTACCAAGAAGCTCTCGGATCAGTTTATTTTCCAGATGTTTTGGCGAAGGAGAAGATTTTTGTGCCCTGCTCAGGTGGGCAGGATGACAGCTCAGGACACCAGGTGCCAGTGCCATCAATGAGCATTTGAACTCAAAGGGCCTCGAGTGTCTTCATGGTTTGGAAGCAGGATCACACTTGAGAAAGTGCTTGGCACTGGTTATAGCTCAGTGATTTCTACCGGTGGGACCTACCGGTCCTGCTGAGATTTTTCTAGTACTACTTTTCCTGTGTTTCCACCCTTTTTTTTTGCTAACCTGGACAGGGTTTGGCAGCACGAATGGCATGAGAGCTTCCATGGTAACAACCCAAGGAGAGATGGTTGTGCCAAAGCTCTTGCTCAGGAATGGACCCAGAGGAACGTATTCCCATTTCTGGATGTCACGGGCTAGGAAGAGAAAATTCAAAGCAGTTCTGTTAAACATATGCCGGGAGCTGCACAGCCATCAAACCTGTGAAAGAGTAACATTGGAAATGTTATCACCACGTTCTTCTAGCCATTGTGCCCAAATCCTGATTGAAATCCATGTCTTTCAGACCCTCAAACCAATTTTCTTAGTCAGCAGTAACTAAAACAAGTCAGGCCATGCTCATATAACTGGAATTTTTATCCCCAGTTTAGTTACTGCTTTTAGACCCTGCTAATGGTCTGAGCCAGTTGTAGGGCCAGTTTCAACTACTTAAGTCTATGTGGAGACTGAGGGATTTGTGATTGCCAAATCCTTTTCCTACTCCTGACACTGAAATCAATCTTCTGTTGGAATCACCATCCTTCAGCAGAATTGCTCCATCCCTGCCCAGAAGAAAATAGACTGATATCGGCTCTTTCGTAAGTAAATAAATCTTCATTAGGCAGCAATTTCTGTTTCTACTGATTGATTGAAGATGGGTTGAGATAGAGCCTGAAAAATGCAAACAGTATTTCATTTTCATCCCTTTCAACCATATCCAGCGGTTTCAATTATTAAAATATATAATTTATCCCTAGCTAGGGTTTCCCATGACACTGTAACCCCCTCTCCAGGCAGAATCCCGCAGCACCGATTACCGCTCCAGTCGTTCATAAGGACCATCCCAAAGATGTGCTCATGAGCTCTGCTGATAGGAATTGGCTCCCCGTACTTGTTTCCGGGACCTACAAAGAACGCCTGAAATTGAAAAGCAAAATGTTAAGGAAGTTCCTGAAGCTGAAAATCTTTACTGCACAGAGGGTTGCATGGGCAGGACAGGATTTTGTATCATTAGATAGATTTTGTACACAATTAGATTTTGTACACAATTAGACAGAACCCATGGCCTACTCCCTCTTTCTTCCCCTCTATGAAGCTGGCAGGCTTAAAATACTTAAAAGCATCGTGTTTCTAAGAGACAGTTGATAAATGAGGGCATGACGGTGTCGAAACACAGGAGCAAAAATGGTCCCTCCTAGTCACCATCCGGATGCAGAACAGGTTTGCCCAGTGAAGTGACTCCGTTTGCTGCAGGCAGTGGACAGGAAAGAGTTTAAAGTCACCTGAGGGGATGCTGAGCGTGGCTGGAGCCTGTCAGGACAGCGGGGAAGAGGAGGCAGGTGGAGAAATGTGCCCAGTGAGTAAACCAGGCCATGGGTGCCTGTACTCGCTCCCTTAGAAAATGTACAGCCTGAGCACTTGGGAGAGAAACCTGCAGGGAACCTCACTTGTCTCTTTCCACCAACAGCATGGAGGTTTTTTCTTCCAAAGCCTTCATCAGTCCAAATCTGCTCGTGCAGCAGCCAGCAGTAAAACTCAGGCTGCACAGCAGAGGTGCGGCAGCACTTCGTGGACCCCCTTCACCGGGCTGCCTCCCACCTCACAGCACTGATCTGAGCGCTTACAGCATTAGAGGCTTTCAGGTTTTAGTACCATTTCCCTTAATACTAGAATTCTTTGACTTTTTTTTTTTTTAAAGGGGAGAAATGGAGAATAAATTATATAAAATTATATAAATCACAATCAACAATCCTATAAAACTCTCCCCTTCTGGACCACGCTAAGCCACGAGAAGCTGCACCTTCCAAGCACATTTTTTTACAACACCCACAGCACAGGTTTCATCTTTCCAGCCAGAGGGATGAGGAGTTTGCCTTGCACTCCCAAGGACTCGTGGCTTCTCTGCTCTGGACTCAAGGTGCAGACAGTCTGTACATCCAAAATCCCAGGAGCCCATGAACAGATCCTGCCTGCAGCACAGAGGTAACTGCTAACCAGGTAACCTGTGTGTTTCCAGACTGCTGCACCAGAGCTCGGATTTGGCCAGAGGAGCCTTTTCCAGCCTGGAAAGCTGTGTTAGCAAACCACTGAATGAGCTAATGCACCCTGCAACTTGTCAGAGGAGAAGGTTTCCTCCAGAGAAATCTTTATTGCCTGCTGCACAGACTGCTCAGAAAGAAATTCAGGAATGGACCTTACGAGACATTCATCTTAAAAGCAGCTAAACCTACCTTTTCTTCCCTGTTTCTGTTTTAATGTTTTTTAATTAAAGTGGCAGGGAAAGCAAAGCCTCATCTTACCATTTCTAACTCGATATCCAGACGCTTACAAGCACCGAACACTGGCGGTTTATCTGTGGGCAGAAGAAAGAGTATTTTATGATGGGGATGGAGGTAGAAAAATAAGAGTAACAGCCAGAAAAAAAAAAACCAGAGTGGCTGGTGCTGCCTGGCATGCAAGCACAAGATGGACTTCACTCGGGGCTGTCTCTTGCCCTGGCCCCAGACTGGGCTTTAGACAAGGCATCCCAGACCCTTCGTCTCCACTATTCTATGATCTGGAGGAAAAATAAAAAATAAGAGAAACTGCATTAAAAGCCTACCATGGACTCACCATTGTCAGGTTTCATTTGCCCCACAGGTCTCCGGATGGGCGTCCCAGACACCACAACGGACGATGCCCGGCCATGATAACCAACAGGTAAGTGCAGCCTTGTGAAAGAGCATCCCAGAGCATGGGTTAGCGGTGCAACCATCATCATCCACACCGGATTTTGGGGGTGGAAGCACCACGGGGGTGTGAGGTACAAGGAGAGAGCTCTGCATAGATGGGCATGGACGTTTGCACCTTACTTACGCTGAGATAAAGATGTGAACAAACTACACTCCAGAGCCATGTGGCTGTCTGTGCCCTTCTGTGCCACTGCTCCACTTAATTCTTTGGAGCTTAAACCCTGCTTTCTTGTCACTCACTAAAAACCAATTTTTTAGGTAAATCTGTCTTTGAACCAGAGGCCTGCAGTGTGATCGATGCAGCTGCTGCCACAAAATGCAGCTAAGGCTGGGAAATGTGGTTTTCAGTTCTGTTATTGAACTCTTCACAGCACAGATTCTCATCTGCTATGAACTTTCAGCTATCTTGTTGAAAGATTACTTTAAAAAATGATTTATATGTACGGTTAAGCACGCAAAATAATGCTGCCCCAGACAAAAACCTGAACTACCCACCAGTTAGGCATCAAAGCGTTCTCCTTCCCCCTGAACATGATCCCAACGTTTGTGGCGTGTTGGCGTGAAGAATAGAAGTCAGTGTAATCTCCTGCGTGGAAACAAAAAACCAGGAAACGGGGATCAGGGGTAGGAAAGTCCCTCATCTGCCGGGGTGCAAGCGCAAAGCACGCTGCCGGCAAGGAGAAGAGCAGAGGCGTGTAGAAGCGTTTAATGTTATTAGCACAGGGATGTAATTAATAGCATAAAGGTGCTGACTGGCACAGTTCACCTATAAAATTACGCTTACAAAACTGGCCTTTTCGTTTAAAGCCTCCAGCAGAGAAGGAGGGGCACGGGGAGGGGACGCAGCTCCCGCTCCGCAGGGGCCGAGCCCGCGGTGCCCGGGGCCGGGAAACCGGTTCCTGCTCCGGGCGTCTGCTGCCCTCTGCTGCCGTCCCTGCCGAACAGCGCCCGGCTGACAGATCCCTGGGGAATCACGGGGCTGAGGGGGGGACGACTCCCCTTGGGAGGGGGGCATTTCCACGGCGTTAAGTTGTTTTGCAAGCTCACTAAGCCATCTTGCAGCCCCAGCAAGAGGATGCAGCCAGCGCATCATCTTCATCATCGCCAGCCTGAAACTGTTTTCAGGAAGGTATCGCATGGATGGAAACTCATCAGGGTTCCTTCGGGCCAGGCTGGACTTTGTCCCAAAGCAGAGCTGTGCCCCACAGGACCCAAAAGCCCAGGGGGAACAGGGCTTGGCTGGGAAATGGGCAAGTGCACATCCTTGCTCCTGTGAAGGTCACATTCCTCAAGTAGTTTTGCCCACGTTGGTTTGGGTACAAATACGAATTTCTGTTAAAAATAGGAATTTTTTTTATATATCTATATGGATACACTAATTCCAGAGCAGCTCATGGCCTCACGGGGGTGGAGGTAAGATTTGGGATGCAGAGTAATAGTCTGGGAGGGAGACCGATGCTTGTTTATGAGGCTATGCCGTAGCATCTGCCTTGCAAAACTTTGGAAGATCTAAATTGTTTTCTGATAGCAAATCGGGAAAATGTTGGAAACGGAAAAGTGTTTCTTCCCTGGCTGTAGTCACAAAGGCCTTTGATGGTGCCAACCTGAGGACAAGAGTTATGTGCCACCAGACAACTCTGATTTAGTGAAAATTGCATCCAGGAATTTTCTGCCTGCTATTGAGCTTCCCCAGGCTTTTATTCTTGTGCCACAGACAGCACCTACCTTTCATTATGTACAACAATCTTCTTCTGGGTCCTGTAAAACCCATTCCCTGTCACAGCTGTGATCTGTCTGTCTGAGCAAGCAGCAAATAAAGCGGCTTCTCTGGGCGGGAGCAAAGGGCAGCGCTGAGCAGCCCTCAGCCGCGGGAGACTCACCGATGTGGGCTGGGAGGTGCATCGCTGCCGAAGCCTGAGGTACAAACGCTCTGAAATGAAAAAAGATGACTTCAGCTCTGGGAAAACTTGCAGCTCTCACCCTTGAGTGGTCTATAAGCACGTAAGGGACTGACTCTCTCCTATCTCCTTCCTTAGTTTACTTTGCAAAGCCTTGCAGCAAAAAGACCTTGCAGAAACACTAAGACAACTGCACGAGCTTCTGTTATGGGGATGGATACGACCGACAGGAGCATCCGTCGGGGTGCAAGCGGGAAGGGAGGCATGCTGGCTGGTTTCCCAAGGGGCACAGAGAAACGCCCGGTACCCACGCACACAGCTGAGCAGGTGACCACTGCCTCCGCAGCACGGAAAGGATGATTTTATGGGACACGGCTGTCGGGGTGCCCGATTTGAGATGCTGGGCCTGCTCAGGGAAGATCTGTCAAGCAGCTGTTCAACCCCTCTCCTGCACCCGTGCGCCTGAATCACCCCCATGAGACAGGGAGGAACGGCTCCTGCTTGCTGCTGGGGGCAGCTGGTTGTAGAGCTTAAAGCATCGCTTCAGAAAAAAGAGAAGGTGTGTGATCAACGGACTCGCACGTTTTCCGTTCACGCAGCATGGGGCAGAGCACAGTCCTCCCCTCCCACCCCTACCCCAGCACACTGCCCCCCATGTCTGAAGCCGATTTGTGACAACAGGGTCAGTTTTAGCAAAGTCAGGTGGTTTCTGAGGAGCAACTGGAGGGGTCTCCCCATGCCAAAAGGGGGAGGTGGGAGACATGGCGTGGAGACCCTTGCACCCACATCTTCATCTAAGGCTGTGGTGGTGGGATATGGCCAGAGCCCCAGCCTGGCCCCTCGCCTGCCTGGGGAGCCCAGCTCGGCCCTCTGCAGCAAGGCAGCAGGTCTGGGCACACCCCGGGACACAGCTCGCTGTTCCCAGGTGGAGAGTGACACTCCCGATCTGTAGGCAGTTAAAGGATTCATCAGAGACATATTTAAGGGAGGGAAGCTCTCAATATGCCCAAACCCCAGTAGGCAGCAGGTGGCCACACTCAGACCTTCAATTTTGGTGCCTGGGGTCACTGGGTGGTCTGGGTGACACAGGGCACAGCTGAAAGGTCATCGCGTCCCAGAGGGGCCTTCCACTCCCTCACCTTCTCCGCAGCTCCGCGTTGTCCCTCAGGGCTGGCTCGCTGGCCGACAGCAGCTTCTGGAGAAAAGCCCTCGCCTCCATCCACGCCGCCCGGCCCAGCCCCATGAAGGCATTCAGGGTGGGCTGACAGGCAACACAGAGAGACGGGGAGGCAGATAAAAGACCACGTTTTTGCTCAACCTTCACCTGCATGGAAGACGTCCTGCACGTGCACCCCGGGGTTGAATGCCGGAGTTACGTGACAATGGCTGCTTGTCCTCCCTGTTCGCAACTGCCAGCACTCCTGTCCTCCCACCTGCTGCATGTTTGACCCGTGCCCATCCAAACCTCAGGCCTTAGCAGCTTTGATAACTCAACTGTCTGTAACCAGAGGCCATTTGTATTTACCATTCCCCCTAACACAGCCCCTTGTCATTAAAGCCCCATCCAATTACTTGCCAAACTCTGATTAAACTTTCAGGGAAAATGTCCTTTGGACTCCTGATGCCTCTGCTCTCCTTGCTGTCGCAGGTGTGATGAGTTTCCCCCATAAGCAGAGCCCACCTGATGACACCTTTCCAGTTTGTATTCGTTATCTCACCACAAGTTTCTAAAAACTCCCACGGATGTTTCCCAAATCTGCAGAGATGAGATGCTGTGATAAATACCTGGTCAAAGACATGCTGATGTTTGGCAAGAGCTGGTCCATTGAACAGATGTTTAATGACGCTGAGATCCAGAATCTGGTCTCCAATCGCTACCCCAAGCCTGTGCCTCGGCTGCAAAGCAGCGAGAGGGAAGGGGGGAGAGAAGAGTTTATGTTTGTATCAGGGACGAGGGCCTGACGAGGGCCTGGTATCACAGCGACTGCCCGAGCAGGACTGATCTCATCCCTATTCCCATGTAACTGGAGAGAGACACAGGCCTTTCTGCACCAGAAGACAAAGACTGCCCCGGATTCCGCTGACGATGCCGGGTGCACAGCACATCCTGCTCAGCCACGTTCTTTCCGTACCACGTCGAGCGAGGCTGCCCAACATAACCCATCTGCAGGCCACGCGAGGAGCGCACGACATGCACGCGGACCCCGGCCCAGCCCCTCGCTGCAGGAACAGCTTCCCACATCCACGGGAGATTGTGGCCGCCTTGGCCGGACAGATGCAAGCTCAGACACAAAGACCCTGTTCATCCGCTGCAGCTCTGGAAGGGCCGGCGCCAAGCGCATGCGGAGCCAGCGGCGACGGCTGGGGAGCAGCGCGGACGATCCCGCTGCAGCTCTGCCGCAGCTGCATGGGGGGTTATAAAAATGCTGCAGCATTCAAAGACAAATTTCAATTATTTGTGTATTTAGGCAAATAAAGACAAACTAGTTACAGTCATTATGAGCACCTTACCAAAATGTAGTAACTATCTATGCTATTAACCCATGCTATTAAACCTATTTTTAACATTTTATTTCTAAACAAGATTCCAAATGTGATAATAAGTATTTATTCAGCAAACATTCCTGCAGAAAACTCTAAAGGTCACGTCAGGTTAATTTGTAACTGGGATAGTCGGATGACATCTACTGCTTCAGCTTGAAATTATTAAAACATTGGGCCACTTTTAGAACGTTATTTTCCTCAAGAATTTCCATCAGTCCTTGTCTGCCTTTCCACAGAGTTTGAGTGAAGATGTTTTCTTCAGAGCACAGTTACTGGAGAAGGCAGAAAAATAATCCAAACTCGCTAGATAGCAACACACACATCTAGGGGGAGATTAAATGAACCATCTTGGTTTTATCTGTGGAAAGCGCCACATCAGAAAACACAATCTTCCAGTTTAAATTCTTTTTTTTTAAACCTGCAAGGATAAGCCAAGACAGCAGAAACCAGAAGATAATAATGATGTTTCTGCAAGCAATGATAAATAAATCCTCTGCTTTTTCCTTCTGAGAAGCAGCTCGTGGCTCGCTTCCCTCCCTCGCAGAGGGCACATCTCCGGGGCTCCGTCCCGTCAGGCGCTCGGAGCCGTGAGTTCAGCCTAGCTGGGCTCAGTTCTCGTGGAAATGGGAATTGGGAGCTACCTCCTTGGAAGAAAGGTTGAACTGTGTTTTCTTATGCCATCATAAAACAAAAGGCCCGAAGCTTGCTCTATCTGCAGCCTTCGGGCGCAACTTTAAATGTAACACACTTGTACACATTTATTGCATCGTTGCACAAGTGTATGCGCAATAAAACACAACGGCTCAGCTGCAAAGACAGAAATGAAACACATTTTGTGCCCTGGTTTAATGCTTTTGCAGCCACCAAATTCAATCACCAAGAGCGGGCTCTTAACAGAGCAGCAGACGACGCTCGCTTGCAAACAGGGGGTTATCAATACAGAGTTCACTTCTCCCTTTTGTCAGTTCATACTGTGCAAGAGGGACTGGACGCTACAGAATTAACAGTAGATTAAATATTTAATGTGGCTTCCTAAGGGTGACAGTGTGATTGCACTCAGTCACAAAGAAAATGAGGGATTGGGTTAAAAAAAACGTCGGTACAAACTGTGCTGTGTGTCTAGAGAGTGGAAAGCTCAAATGCAGATTTAATGACTTCACAAAAACAGCCAAATCCACACAAACGCCGTGGTCTGCATGAGCCAAAGCACTTCTCGTAAGTATTAACACTTTTAATTTCTTTTGTGCAATCTGAAAGAAGCTGCCATCAGAATGACCATGGTAAGAAAAAAGTAAATCTAGGGTTTTGCTGTCAGGTCAGGAAGCCAGTGCAAGAGTTTCGGGCTGGAAAGTTTCCCTTTATCCCAGGTTGCTGGGAATCTCTGCTCTTCTTCATAGCTGAGCAATGACAACACCCCAAGGACAGAGTTTGCTGTTACTCACCTCGTCCTTAGTGGAGAAAACCCCATAGGGGAGATTTTGGAGAGGAAAATCCGAGTCCTTGTCTACCTGGATGAAGGACATCCTGAACACCGAGGAGTCCCTGCTTACGAACAAGAGCCCCCACCTCCCGGGCTTCCTAGGAGAAAGGTCCTCTTCAGATGTTGGAACCCACAGCACAGGAGCACCAAATCCTACCCTCTGTCCTCAGCCCCAAACCAATCACAGACCTGTCTCCATCCCACCCCTCTGCCTGCTCCTGCCGCAGCCGCCCTGGTTAATTAGTGCCAGAGGTTTGCATTGGTTAATTAGTGCCAGAGGTTTGCGCGAGTCAGCAGCTGTTCCCAGCAAGGCAGGGACCAGTGGAGACACAGGGTCTTCCTGCTCAATAAATCCTCACATGAAACCGGGGCTTCGTACCTTCCGAGGGGTGGCTTAGGTACCAGAATGACAGTGAAGCCCACATCTCACCCAAAGTGAGCAGTTCTTCCACAGGGAGCTCAGCAACCCTTGGGAAGTTGCACAGCTCACACCTGAAACTGCATTTTGTGTGCTTTTTAGTTTTGTAACGCTGCACCTGAGTCCTTTCATCTTCTCCAGATAGCTCCAGCAGTTTAAAACAGAGATACATGTGCCACCAACCATAAGGAGCAGGGATGAGAGGCTGGTCTTTCTGCTCCCAGCCCCAGCTTTCCTCCACCTGTAGGAGAAAATTCACCCGTACTCAGGAAAAGTAGAAACCAATGAGGGAATATCCTTGAAATTAGAGCTAAATAGCAAAGACCACCCCTTTTCCAAAAAAATTATTGTGACTGCCAAACCAAAGAACTGATTTCCTGCTCAACTATTTTTTTTTTTATTTTTTGGCAGAGAAGACTCATTAGAAGACATGCAGCAAGCGGTAGAGCCAGACACAGTGTAAGATGACACAACACCGTTGATGACAGCCCATCTGTGACAGCTCTTCACGAGCAGAGACGCAAGCTCACATGATGCCGTTTGAAAGGGGGTCCTATTTAAATAGCACAATGCCGAGCACAAACTTCTGCAAAATTCCTGTACCCAAGATACAATTCCATTCCACTGACCGTTGGAAATGTTTTTAATGCAGTGAAGAGGTTTCATGCCAAGGGTATAGAACCTGGTTGTATAACCTGCTTATTCCAAAAACAAAACATCTTGAAAGCATGTTTCAAATACACACCACACATCTTGAGAAGACAGACTTACTTGAGTGTTGTGTAGTGCTGGTATTAATTAAAATGTTCATCTGCTAACCTCAAGCTGATTACACAAAATAAAGAAGCTTCACTCGTTACCCAGACTGAGCAGCAGATCAAGCACCACGATAACACAGAGCCAACGCCAAAGCAAACAAGGATGACACACAGTTCTGAAGCGTCAGGGAAAGGTGGATTTCCAGCCTAAATGCAAGTTTTTCTATCAGGACCGTATTTCAGTATGCTTAACTCTGAGAAACCTGCACGAGCCAGGCCAAAGGAGGTTTCTTGGACTGCTTTGGGAACGACGCGTGTGGAAGCAGAACTGCCTCCCTGCGGGTACCACCGCACCACTGCCAGGCAGGTTTCCTCCCAGCGCCGTCATGTTTCCTACCGTGTAATCAAGGGCCAGAAGAGTTGTTGCTTCAGAACGGGCAGCGGTAAAGGGAGTGTGTGAATTCCACAGGCAGTTGCTTTTCTTCTTCCAGTCTCTCAGATACCAGAAAATGCAAACAGGATTGGTTTTCCCTTCATTGTGAAATCTGCAGCATCTCCTCTGGGGCTGGCTCAGAAGCACCACTCTCAGATGAAAGGCAGACTGGAGGGGAGGGCACGCAGGGGAGGAAAAAAAAGACACTTCAGAAAAGGAGGAGAGAGCGCAGAAGTAGGGAAGAGGGAGGAGTAAACTGAAAAGGACAGAGAATAGGGAAGTAGCAGCAAAAAGGAAAGAAAACTGAGGAACACCCATGAAAAGACGCTGCTGCTCTTCCATGCTCTGTGCTGTGCAGGAGGAAGTTCAGCAAATGCTCTGAGGAAACACAAGGGTCTTTGACTCAAAAGTGCAGACCGTTACCAAAACTTGCCAGTTATTTATCCCCTCTTTTACTATAAACCATGTGCTCCACAGGCGGTGGTTAAGCCATTTTTGCAAGCACAAGATACTTCGTTGAGTATTGGGTCTTGCGGATTACTTTCCATAGCTATCTGATAGAGAAAGCTCCTGCTGCTGCGTAGCGTTTATATGCTCAATGTAGTGCTTGATCTACTAATTGCCAGTCACAGCTTTTAAAGAGCATCCAGAATTTTAAAGGATGTAGCCAGCTTTGATTAAAAATTTAACATTTCAAAATAAAGCCACACAATCTCATTTATTTCACAAATGCTTGAAAGCAGCCGCAAGTCACCAAGTGAAATTTCAAGAGCAGATCAGTACCATCTGGAGAGGAATTAGTTCTGCTTTAGTGTACTGTTAAGTTTGCTGATGAGCAGCTGGCTGAAGTCACCATGGCACTCCATAAATCGCTTTAAGTTTTATGGATGACCAGAGTGCTTGAATGGTTGATGCACAGACTCTGATCTGACAAGACAGTCTTAAAAGAAAGCTATGGACCACCCTCGCAAGACAGTAAGAACAATTCCTCCTACCCTCAAGTGGGGATCACTTACAAGCCTGTAGATCTGCTAAGTGGCAGGTGGCTGTGGCAGTGTTCAATGTTGAAGTCTATGGATTTCAAACCTCAGGAGTATGGACACCTCCCCGGGAAATGGTCTCAAGAACCATTGTCTCCCCTGACTTCAAGGAAGTCCGTGCAGTGCTGTCTGTCAGACACTGATCACAAACCCCACAGCTCTATTTCCTAGAACCAGAATTACAGGTGTGCACCTACAGCCTAGTCACTGGCCTCATCTGTTTACCTGAAGGTCTGCCCAAAACTTAAGTATGTTGCCACAAAGGACCCCAACTTCTGCACAAGTGACACCCTGCACAGGAAGCATGAAGAACTCCCTGTCAGAATACATCAGCGAACACGGTGGAAAGCTTCTGGAAATTGTAGTCTTCATGACAGTTACAGGTGAAAAGGTCAAAAGAAATAATCAGAAGTTAGTAGCATTGGGATATGGATGGTCTCTGTGGATAAACATACTGTGAAGTAAAGGAACCACCAATGGAAGGTCCTCATGAAAATAAAGAGAAATCCAAATTACAGATGCCAGTCACAGCCACAGAGGCTCCAATTTTTTAAAATTTTATTTAATCAAAGTTAAGACGTGAATAAACATAAATACAGCACAGATACTTCAGATCATTCTTCATATTTGTGTACAGACAGACTGATGGATGTAATCCCAATGAAACCTGCAGTCAGTGAAGTGCATACAGCCTTCCCCCCACACACACAAAAACAAAAACCAATTAAAAAAACCAAAACACACAGACAATCTCAGCACACACTCTCATTACAAATGATTCATACATAAATAGGTAGAGGGTGCAAACAAGCTAATATGCGAACATGTATAACCTCTCGTTAATGGGAAAAAAAAAAAACAGAAGCAGCCATAATGATTAAAATACATTCAGTTACTGATAACTAGTTGTGCCATACAAGGCATTATCAAAAAAAGGAAATTGTGCTGCAGAGAAAAGCTATATACAACAAGAAAATAAACTGCAAAGTTAATGCATGCATGTTTTATCCTGGAAAAGCACAGCCCTCCAAATATTTTCTCCACGTTTGTTATAAAAGCCCTCTGCACTCAACTAAAATTAAAATGATCTTAAAGGATAATACTTGTAAAGTTTACTTAAGTCTTCAGCCACAGAAAACTGCAATGAAAATAAATGTTCAGAGTCATTTTCAAAACAAAAAACAAGAACAAAAAAAATCTATTCATCTGATGACATGCATGATTAAAAGGTCTAGGCAAGGTACACTGCTCTACATTCCTGATGACTAAGGAAAAAAGCTCAAGTCAATTTAATCTGCAGATGGTCAGAGGATTTTGTATTCCAGCAGAAGCAGCAGTTCAGATCTTCTGGATCTTTTCCCCAACAACTACAGGATTCTCTTTTCTGATTTTCTCAGCAGCATCGGCTTTGTAATTGTAAGAGCAACTGTGTACATCTGAATAACGGTGCATACCACAGTAAACGTTTCCACACCGACACTCAAACCCTGTGGACAGAAATATTAGCTTAGACATTTCAACATTCTTAATTATACTGTTTGTTTTAAATCCTGAACGTGTTCACTCACTAGCAATAAATCTCAGTCACCAGTGTCAATCAGCCAAAGAGCCTCTGCTGCAGAAAGCATAAGAATCACAAATAATACATTTGTAAGTGATTACACTACAACTTGACTCACCATTCCTACCACATGATACACTAGCACAAGCACATTCCTAGAGACCTCTTGCTCCTTTTCTTTGTTTATGAACCCCACAGAAGTAAGGCTTTCTTAGGCCCTTTCACTGAACCTCTGCAAAGCTGGTTAGTGAACAGCAGCAACTACCATCCAACTCTTCAGCTGAACAGACTTCCAAAGGGAAGTATTTGTACATACAAATTTCACTTAAAGCCAAGAGGCTAAGAAAATATTACATGAATGACTACATCTAGTAAAAGCCAAGCTTCTGCCAAGTTTTATTTCAAATCAATAACACCGAGATGACCATGCCCCATTTTCCCCTTAAGAGAACCTTTCAAAAGCCCAAAGCCAAACAAGTCTCTAAGAAGAGTGAAATCAGAATTTCTTACCAGTAAGTCCAACCTTCTTCCTGCACATGAAACAACGATTCTTTTTCTGTTTTGGTTTGTCAAGCGACTTGTCTTGTTCTTCAGGTGTAGGCTCTGCGTTCTCTGACACTGAAGCTAACATTAAAAAAGTTAATAAGAACCATGGGGGGGGGAGGGGAAAAAAAAAAAAAAAAAAAAGTCTGTCTTTCTGCCCTTCCTCTGTTTAAGTCATACAATAATCTAAAACCCATGTTGTAAATTTAGGTTCTGGAGTTGGCTGCAGATTCCATGTCTGAAGTATAACGGATTCTCAGTAGTGGTACTGGAACTCCCTTCTTCAAGGTCTTCAATCTAATTTAGAGAATTCACTGAATGCTCGTACAAAGTTCACAGTACAAAAACACCATAAAGAAATAGAATAATTTAAAATTAGGTTTAAGAGCAAGACTAATTGCTGCCAGATCTGGGAAGATAATCCAACACCAAGTGTTCTCCCACCATTACCAGTCCAGTTCCTAAAAGCTGCTTCTTACAAGCACTGTATTTATTAGTATCAGTTGAGTAAAACACTCCCTTTCAAATACTGAAACAACATTATTTTTGCTGAAGGCTGCAGTACCGAGGCCACACAAAATGCAGTGTTTCAGAACAATCTCTACCACTGTGGTGCTGCTGCTCTTGCACACCTAGAAAAAGGCTAGGCAGTGGCTAGTCACGACCTGGGGTGAGACACCATCAGCTCAAGACACACAGACTGACAGGGAGGAAGCACACTACTCTGAAACGCCGAAGGAAGCAGGTAAACACCTCGTTTTAAACAGCTAAAACAACTTTTAACCTACTTAATATTCTCTCGCAGAGACAGGTTACAGGTTGTGTGGGAGAATATAAACAAGTAATGGTAGTATTTGCCTGACCCAAGTAAAAATAGAAATTGGCTGGTTTTCCTCAAGTATTTGCACATTCCTTACATTACAAAACAGAAATAGAAACCAAAAAAAACCCAACTTCATTTCAAGAAGGGCTAAGAGCCAATCTCTGCGTACCAGCCATTGCTAGATCACAGCAGGACAAGTCTCCAGCAAGTAAGGTATACAGAAGCGAGGAGTATTTGCAGCAGAGGCAAAGAACGAAAGCAAGATCCAGCTGGGAGGAGTGTCGAAGGAAGCAGAGCTAGAACCAAGGCTGTAAAGAAGGGAACACAACAGCAGGCCCAGACATTTGTCAGGGAAAGCTGCAGGCACCTCTGTGCAGCTGGACTTCCTGTGCTGCTATTCTGTTTGGTTGGGTTTGGTTTTTGTTGTTGTTGTTGGTTTTGGTTTTTGGTGGTTTTTTTTTTAAGGAAAGGGCACTTTCCACTTTTGCACTGTATCAAAACATTGTAGTCTGTACCAAGCAGCATCAATGGGTAGCAAAATACCTGACCACCAGCAAAGCCCTGCCTGAGAGGACAATATATTCCAAGGGTTAATCTAGCAAAGAGACTTATAGATGGTTTATTAAATCCTTTAAAAATCACCATCTATGTTACAAGCAGAGTCTTTCTTTGTCCTGAAGTTGGTAAGAACCGAGTTTGCAAAAAAGGTTCAATGGCTTTAAATGGCTGTTAAAGGGCACTCTGCTGAGTGGGCTGATAATATCCAAGTTCTGCAAGGTAAGAGTCAAAAGCAGTAACAATTAAAAGATGTGAGATAAGTATCAGTAAGACTTACTCAAATGAACTCTTGCAGTGTTATAAAGTCATTGCAGTCTTTATTAATTCATTAAGAAGGCTTCATCCCATGAACTGGCGTTCAGCAGCTAACATCTCAAGTTTGCATTTCCTGTCGTAGCAGAATCCAGTTACCTCAATTTAAGTTTTACTAAAAGCCTCTGTCACTATTAGCCAAATTTAGGAAAAACTGGCACTGTTCCCAGCATAACAAGGCTCTCTAATACATACATACTTACATTTTCTTTGTGCATATGGCTCTCACATTAAAAAGGTTTAAAAATATTTAAGGGCTGCTGCTCACTGTAGAACTGAGTGGGAAGATTATTCTTCTGCTGCCACGAGTCACTTTGTATCTGCTGTAGTAACCATGAATTTTAGATCGCAGTTTGCTTTTTCACAGAAGCCAGAGATTTGACTCAAAATCCTCTATGATAATCACAAATATCCCAACCACTAAGCCACCTTTAGATGACACAGTGCCCACATTTAGTGCTCTGGCAACAAGCTGGCTGTGATGAATGCAATAGAAAAGAGCCAGGTAAAATGCAATCCCACCCAGCCTGGCGCTCACAGGAAACGTGGTGCAGCCACTCCTGGTTGCTGTACTTTGTCTGGGTTCCAGGATGCTGCCGCCTGCTTCGCTTGAACCAATTCCCTCCCTTCACCCAGCCCCAGCTCTGCCTTTAGCTGTAGAACAGCAGCACTGGCAGCACCAGTACAAGCTGCCAGCTAACCAAAAAGGAATAAAGCATGAACATATATTCATTTTTCTAGAGCTGACAAGTTGGGCTGGCCACTAGAAGTTCCCTGTTTTACAGAGCACGCTCTTAGCTGTTCAAAACAAGGAGAGTCTGGATTTCCTCCTAAAGGCAGCAGCTTTTGCTACTGCTTTACTTGTGCCAACCCTGCTCGAACTTCAGCGTCCTCCAACTGTGAAAACAGCACCCGTGAGATAAAGCACATTCCAGTCCTTGCATCCCTGCAGGCACAACACACAGCTCCGTCCGTTTGCTGCAAGACTCCTGACACCTCATCTCTTCTCCCTCCCTACTCTGGACCTTTCACATTTATCACCCCTGTACTACCAGGCAGAGTTTCTCAAGCAAAAAGGTTCCTCATTCCCACAGAAAGAGTGTTAACAGCCACCTTCACTTCTTAAGTGCATCCGACCAGACCTCAGAAGAATACCCACTCCGCCAGAGGAATGAGATGTGAAGCAAATCCTAAACAGAAGATCCCTACTTCCTAACATTTTAACACCAAGCTGAAGCAATCGGCCTAAAATACACTACCTCAGTGTTAGGAAGAGGCAAATGAAACAAACAAGCACACTTACCTACAGAACTTGGTTTTAAATCTTTCTTGTGAATGTTTCTTCTCCCCCTGGAGAAGAACTTGTCCAGTAAATCAAGTTATCCTACATTATTTTCTATACCTGTACCATAATCATACTCTACCTCTGAGCCTCTGGTACTGTAAAAAATCTGAAGTACCCATCAATTCCTTTCCAGTTCTGCCTACTGAGCCAGCCCCGATAAGGTCCTCTGAAGGTGACATCATTAATTCAACAGCATTCACCTTAGGTCCAGGTTATCTCCATTTGAAATTCTGTAGCAGCTTAACTGTTTTAATATCAATTTATTTTTTAACTTGGTCAGCAATGACTGAATTTTTAAACCGTTTTACCACACAAAAAGTCTAGATGAGTGCAAAACCAGGTGACTTCATTGAAAAGAACAGCCGTGCACCTTTTAACTAAGTCTCAGTATTTTTAAAATACTAACCACACCATATTACACAACTGATTGCATCTTACAGTGCTAATATATAGACATCTCCCATTTAGCAATGAGTTCAAAAATCAGAGTGGTTGTTTTGGTTTTATGAAGTTTTCAGCCTCAAAGATGCTAAAAGCTCATTTGTTAATATGATTTATAGTTTTAGCCCTATGTTTTTCAGTTGCAAGAGCTCCATAACATATGTGGTGGAGTGCTCCTCCCTTCTATGAGAAGTTTCCTATACCTTTAAAAACCTTCCTGAAATATAAAGCATGAATCCTAAGCTGGATGGTTTTAAACTCATTAACCCTAGAGAAGTGACGTGCCTCTAACCACTTGCAGGCTTGCTGGGAGGCAGCCCTGTTGATTCCCTGGCTAGCAAATGAGGAATCCTGACTGGCTAATCCTAACAGGGCCGAAATGTTGACCAAAAGGTACAACAGTCCATGAGACAATCTAAAATGAGTTGGAGAGATGCTCAAAATAGAAAAAAGCTGCTAAAAAAAGCTGGATTATACCTTAATGCATTTAATTTTAGGTCATCATTAATGACATGTCCATGATATCTGGCGGTTGGACTAGATGACCTTTAAAGGTGCCTTCCAACCCAAACTATTCTATGATTCGATATTTAAGAATATTAAACGGAAGGGAAAAAAAAAATTGATTAGCCACTACCCAGTGTCCAGGCTTTCTGCAGTATTCAGTACCTACAAGCATTACAACACAGTCACTAAGTGTAAAATCTAGATTTATTAACATATTCTATAGTTTCCCTCTATTTTGCAGTGCTCAAGTCTCATTTATCTGTCTACTTTCAAAATAATAATAGTAATCTAAGAAAGCCTAACTCTTCACTGAATGTGTGTGAACTGTGTCGCTCCAGGACATGGTTTAGTAGGCAGGGTGGTGTTATGTTGATGGTTGGACTTGATGATCTTGGAGGTCTTTTCCAACCTTAAAGATTCTATGATGCGTTCTATGAATCTCTCATTCATTGTTATTGTAGCCTAGTAAATTTTGTTAAACAGCAAGTTCAGAGGATACAACTACAATAGACTAACTTACTATACAAGCAGCATAAAACAATTTGCTCCAAACAGACATTCCAACAAAGCAAGATTTTTATCTGAATAAATACTGATTAAATGATCAAAGCAGACAATTTTTTTTTTTCCTCCCCTATCTCAACAGACATAGCATTACAAGCTCCTCAGTCTGAGACCAACTCCCACTGTTCTGTGACTTTTTTCTTTTTTAAATGCTACAAAGTCAGACAATACTAAATAACTGATTCACACATTTCTATTACATTCTTGTCAGCAGCCTAAAATTCATATTCTGAATGTTGGGGGGGTGTCAAAACAAACAAAAAACCTTTAGGATACACAACTGTGAAAACAATCCATTATAATCTGCTTTCTTTACAAACTTACACTTTCAAAGCAAAATACTTCAAAACTGGAAACAGTACATTTCCTGTGATTTTCAGCTAAGGGATAGCACAGAAGCAACTCTTGAGAAATTGAGGCTGACCCTGCCACAGCGAGTTATAAATAGGGATTGTAATTTAGAACTGCAATTACACAGTGGTGGTGTTCTTGGTTTAGAAATAACTATGGTACAAAGAAAAGGACACAGCTGAGTACTCTAAACACCTGATGTAGGTTGATCTTTGAAATACATACTATGAAATGCGAATACACCTCTGAATCAAAGCTTCTAGTTGAGAAACCTATCTTATCTTCTCACAGGAGAACTAGCTTTAGAGCTGGAGAAAAAGTTTATCCAAGTGGGTAAGAAGAGAGATATTCCTCTGAAAACTTGCTGGGAGAAGGCTTTTCATAGCCCCGAGTCACCTCACAGTACAAGCATCAAATATTATTTTAAAATAAAGCACTCCCCCTATCTCCCAGTGACAAGACAGATGCTGCAAGTCTAGAGTTTCAACTTACAGCTAAGCCAAGCAAGATACATATGTAAACAGAGACACTAATTCTGGCACTGGATAGAACACGAATCATGAGACTAACAGAAAGAAGGAAAAAAAAAAAAAAAAAAAAAGGACAGGGTAGCAATATGATCAGCTTACAGAAGCTGCCTTTATATTCTGATACATGTCACAGCTACATCAGCATAAACCTGCAGTGCAAAATCTGTGTGCCTGGCTGAAGCATTCTCCTTTTGAGGTTCCCAGAAAGGGATGTACCTGCATGGGAGCTGGGTTCCAGCTGGCATGCAGCACATCCCAGCCTCCCCATACCGCAGAACAGGTTTGAAAGTAGAGCCATATCTCTGTTAGAGGCGTATCAACTGGAAGTCTAGCTTGCAAACCTACCTCTGATGTGCAAATATATAGAACTTAAGCAGCATAAGCCTTTTCAGCACTTGCTCTTCTCCCAAGCTTCTCTCACTTACCAGTATTAAGAGTACATCTTATGTCAAAACTGAGGCAACAAGAGCTCTCAGCTCCACAAATCAAACTAAATAGCAGGTACTGGAACATATGTCTAGAACATACCTTTTTAAGAGCAAACATGTTTCTAATAATTGACATCTCAAAGGCTAGTACAAAGTGGCATTAGCATTAAAAGCTTTTTTCCTGAGTTTTACAGCTACTGTTTGTGTGACTGAGGAGGTGGCCTTACTCAGCGCAGTAGCTGAATAATGACTCTTCTATTCCACCCTACAAAAAAGGAGAGCTCAGACTTAGAACAGTATCTGAAAAGTAGAACTTTGATACAGAAGTACAATGCAAGAACTTTACTGAGCATCTTTAAGTGGAATTACATGTTGTATCCGTGGAAAACATGAACTCCTATGTTTAGAGTACAGAAACATAACTCTACTCACTAAAGCCTCAGCTGGGTCAACAGAAGTAAAGGCAGAACACTTACTGACTTACCTTCAAGTACCTTTTATAATGTCTACGGATTACAAGTCTGAGCCAGTTTTGTACACTATCTGGCATTTTTGCATTTTCCTAAGAAATACTATTAAAAACGCTTAGTTTTAAGCTCTGCAAGCCTGCACATAAAAAGAAGGAAAAAAAAAAATCAAAGAGAAAAAAAACCTTTACATTGTACCAGCAATAAGGATTTTAGGCCAATATAGTTAAAATCACCCACTCAGCCATTTCCTTCAAGCTGAGTTTGTGGTTTGGCAATTTTATATTTGATAAAGTGGATTTCAGTGGGTCAAAAATATTACAGCACTACAGTTCACAGGTGAAAGGTTCTTTTGTAGGTGTTCCATGTTTACGCAAGGTACTAACACTGTTCTTGTAACAGCTATGTCATAATACCCTCTATCACAAATATGATTATAAACTTCTGTGATATTTGCTGCAAATGACTTCTTAGAAGTAATAAATACTCAAAACTCTACTTACATGTAAGAGCTGTGGCATAAAGCCAGAACGGTAGATTGATTTACGATGTCATTTCCAACCCCAATTAACACACTTGTTATGGCAGATACCGAGATCACCAGTCAAATACAAGAGTTTTCAGTTTAAGACTTGCCTTTTTAGAAAATAAAGTTTGTCCTCATTTTGCCTTCTGATTTCACTGAATATCTGGGTTTGAGAATAAGCCATCTCTCGAACAGTAGCGTATTAAGAACGGCTAAAATTTTAAAAACATTACTCATAAGTTCTGTTTCTGACAACTAGGCACCAACCTTGCAAATCTTCTGTCTCTGGTACTGTTTTGTCCACAGCTGTACTATCCGGTTGGGATGATGCTACTGATTCTGTTAAAAGTGACTGACTTGACACAGGGCTGGAGGGCGAAAGAAAGTTATGATTTTTATGAGTCACGTCTATGTTCTATAGAGCATTCCTGAAAAAAAACATTAAGAGTACATCTTGATGAAAGCATGCCAAAACTTTTCACTCTGAAGTTGTTTCTGCAACCATTTAAAAACTCCACAGTGTCCAAGAATACTGGACCATCTGAATTGATGAAAAAGTTAAAACATTCTTGCATTCATATTGAATGCATTAAACCAGCACAGCTATAAAAGGGAAAAAATGTTTTGGGGTAGTTTTGCATACCATCCTTCAACATAGAAGCAACAATACAATGTTCAATATGCAAGGATTTTTATAACATAAGTCAGCAAGCTAATTGTAGAGGAGCTACTTTTGGTGTTCTAGTGATAAGAACAAGAAAATTGCAGCATGTCAATGTTCCCAGCAATAAAGCATCTGCAGCTGTACGAAGGACTCCTTAGATTTTCACAGTGTAAAGTGGTGCTGGCCAAACTTCCCAAGCCTGCAGCCATACTGCTACAATCACATAATGGTTAAAAACTCAGATTTATACACTGGACAATCATTGTAGAGAGATTTAATACTAGCAGTCACTTGCAGCCAAATTGCTCATCCAGCAGCTCTACTACGGAAAAAGACAAAGCTGAAGTCCCAAGCAAGAGCTAGCACTACCTCATTTGCCCAATCTATTTCTCCCTTTCCACATAAAGATTCACTCTGAATCAAAGATACTGGATTATCCAGCAGCCCACAAACGAGCAAAGCCCTGCCAGTAGTCCATGACACAGCCAGGGCATTGGAGCTGCAATTTTAATTGCCAAGAATTGCATGTAGGTCTTGAACTCCAGGTTTGGTCACCTACAAAAGGGCATTGTCAATTTAGTAGACGTTTCCTCAGAGTATCATAACGGAGATATTACCAGAGACTGAAGTTGAATCCTTGCCTTTATTTTGGAAAAAAAAGAAAAAAGAGAAGAGGTGACACTGATTTTCTGAAGTGCTAAGAGCAACCATCCACTCATTTCTCCTGTAACTGCTAATCAAACTAGTGATCAAAGGGATGTTTTTTCCTCTTAGATGGTATCATAAAGGTTGTGTGGGAAAACAAACCCATTGACCTGGATGATTTTTTTTTTCCCCCCCACACATACCGGAAGAGTTGTATCAGGGTAAGATATCTATTTTGTACCCCAATTAGAAATCCAAGAATGGGAAGACCAAATATAGTATGGCACCTAGCACTCAGTTCATATGCAGGATCCAAGCATGAGATAACACCTCCTATAAAAATCTAAGGAGCAGAGAACACAGTCTGAACAGAATCAGCCAACAATAACTAATTAAGTCACCCTCGGCCTGTGTTTTACTACATTCTGATTTTTAAAGGAAAGTTGTAATGAATATTACTGCAAGTTACCTTCCATAGTATAACATACTAAAATTTAACTCACAAAATTTCCACAGCACTCAAGTCACTGTTGGTCCTGTCATGCTAAACTAAAATACAGCCACCAATGTTTTTAAATAAACAAATATTTAGCTTTTACAAAGGGAGAGCACTTCGTAAGTCTTAGCAATTTATAAGAGGATATTGTGTCTCCTTGAATAATCCAGTTGGAAGTTACTTGTTTAACAAGAAATCAGCTCAGTACTAAGATTCAGATATTCTTCCACTGTTCTAGTACACTCCACTTTTTGCAAAGCAACTAGTTTGTTCAAACATTATTTATGAGAGCTGTAGTCAACAACTTTCTGCCATTTGACAAAATCCTCAAATTTCCAAGATGGAAAGAGCTCTCTTTTGGGAAATGTACAACCAACTGCACGTTGTGGAGTCAGAAGACTAGCCAGACAAATCTCTGCAGACCAGCAGGAAGCTGGCAACACTCCTATTTGAGGCCAAACTCTAAAGACGAATTTGCATTTGAATGCAAGATGCAGCTAACAGATCAGCTACTATTTACTGTGAGATCCCACGATTTAGAAGTTAGCAGTCAAATTCTACACGTTTTCCTAATTCAGGTCCCAGCATTTAATTATGCAACATCAGTTCATTTCACTTAATTATCTTGGTATTGATTTTTACGTAAAAACACAAAATAAAAGACAATCAGCTTACTTTGGCTGCATAGATTGAGTCGATGTAGAATCTAAAGTTGACTGAGTTTCCTGGGCGCTGCCTTCTGTGCACTGAACTGGTAAGGACTCAGTTATGCTACTGACAGAAGTTGCTGGAAGGAAGACATTAATGTTAAATGTGTTACACTACTTCCTAGGATTACAAAAGTTACACAGCACAACTATTCTTCGACCCTCATGACACCAGCCAGGAAAGTAATTGAATCTCAGCCTGTATCATCGTGAAACAAATTTTACAAAAACTAATTATGTTTGGCCATATTTTGATCACGTTCCAGCCCCAGGCCCTCAGAAGTTACAGAGCACAAAATTTTGAAGCTGAAGCTTTAAAGTAGTTACTATTTTCTGTTAACTAAAGCATCTACAAACAACTTGCTCAGCATAAACTGCGATACTCTGACACAATAAGCTTGGGTTTTGTTTAAAAAAAAAAAAAATCAAGATGGATCTGTGAGAAACAGCAGTGTACGTCAACTAAGGATCCATTTTGAAATTGTAGAATCTAGATCCCCAGATTTCAATGGAAGCTATTACTTCAATTTAAAAAGTCAAATTAATACTAAAGTCAAGAAGTGAAGTTTTCAAGAGCATGCCGTGAGATTCCTTGCATCAACCCAAGCTCCAGGGAAGCATGCACTAACACTCCTTCCCCCAGCAGAATATGCTGAAGTTGAAAACACTGGGGTGAACAGAGCAGAGAAAGGGTTCCTCTTTCTGACAGCACTACCATTAATTTAAAGGGGGAAGAGCCTTCTAGCTTCTTCTAGAGTGAATGTAGGAAGACAGGACTTATTTCAATGGGAAGTCTGCTTTGTAGGAAAGATCACAGTACATGGGGCACTAGGTCAAAAAGAACAAGAAGGACCTCTATCCAAAGTTAGGATAAATTCTCAAAAATTGGCTACAGGTTAATCCTTCAGTATTAGGCTGCAGAAATGTCTGTATAAACTAAATACATGTTTTTTAAAAGCTTTTCACAAGCATTCCCCAAACTAGATGTTATCCCTACTTTCAGTAATTTCAGGAAAAAATGTTGGTATAGTATTTTTTCCTGCGTTTTTATATCCTCAAATTGGAAGCACTCAGATTAATACAAAAGGTATTAGCCAGAGTCTACGTCCGAGCAAATGAATCGCAGCACGATTGTATTATAAGCACTTGATCTAAGATCATTCCATAAGGTAAGATGCTTGAACAAAATGGTTCACACTAATTCTCCTGTACTTTTAGTACCTGGACGCGATCAGGAAGCCAAGTTGCTGTCTACCGTGCCATTTTGAGTTGTTCAAACAGACGTACGTTAGGTTACTTACCAGGAGGGCTAATTCTACCATTACTGTTCTGCCTTTGAAGATGTTCTTTGTAGCACACTGAACACATGCCATTCGTACGAGGATTCCCATAAAATCCGCAACCAGTGGAACAAAGCATAGGCACTTGGCTACGGTTAGTTTCTTGAGCCATTTTCCTTTCTTCTATAAACCTGAAATTGATACAAACAACTCAGTATTTAGAGGCCTGAGAAAATCCTTCTTTTACAGTTGACACTTGAAAATCAGGAGTTTCCTACAGCCCAGGCAAAAAGATCTTCTAGAAAAGACACCTTGCAGATACCTCAATGTCCTTTCCTAAAGAGTCTCTAAAGCCTGTCCAGTAATACAAATACAGCCATATGTGTGCTGTACATATAGACATACCCATACATACAGACCTTTCCAGCCCCACATTTCATGGTCAATACATAGCCCACTAAGAAAAGTAATTTTAGACCATAATGGAAGTATTACTGCTTCTAGTAGTAAGTTAAGGGGAGGGGGACAGCTGTGCTGAACTCTTCTTGAAACCTGAACACCTGATACTGTGAATGAGAACTATAACATGAAAGACAAACATGGTAACACATACTTACTGCATAATAATTATAATTAACAATAGTCACATGAATTTGCAAGTTACTGTTTAGTCACCGCATCATTACTGAAGGACAACACAACTACTTACCACAAAACCCGTATTATGATTTTTCACACACAAAAAGAAAATCATGCTTACAGTCAAAAATACTAGACTAGGTACACATACCTCCTATATACAAATTTTGTGTGAAAATACACTAAAAATGAGATATAAGAGATATATCAAGGCAACTCATATCACATCCTTAGATTTAGTTCCACAAACACTGTACAATTTGTATTTTTTTTTTTGTCCCTGGCTTATAAAGATCTATAAGCCTTCTTAATACAAGAAAGTTACATCAAAAGTCTATTTTGACCAGTGTTCTGACCCTTTTAACTATTCTCAAATGGCCTAACTTCTAAATCAGTTGACATCTGTCACTCAGTGAGATAAAATTAATTTTCCATTTTTTGCCCCCCTCTCCCAAATATATTCTCGCCTTTTTTTGTATCAGTTTTGAAAGAAAAAAATCCCTTCTCATTAAGAATCTAAGTATCTCAAGGTATCAATTATTTAATTCAAGATCAACTCAGGTCTACTATTTTATACCTCCCAATTAAAAATTAGGCTGCAGGATGGGTAATTTTAATTCTTGCAAGTCAAGCAAAAGATAAGCAATATTACGGGGGGGGGCGGGATGGGACACATGGACACACAAATCAATTTTTTTTTTTAAGTAACATCAGTATATATTTCAAAAGCAAATTAAAAAAAAAATCCAGAGGGAAAGGAGTATCAAGACAATTGAATACTTCACCAATTGCCAAGTTATAAAACTACATTAAACCACGGTAAGAAGTACACCAGGGTGAAAAGATTTCCTTTTAAATAAGATATATTTGAAGCCAAATACAAACAAGTTTCCCACTACTTTGTTACTACACAAATATCCCCCTCTCCTCTCACACCCACATCCATTGCATTTTGTTTTTATTTCCCCAAAGCATGAAACTGATACCTCAAGAGCAAATCTCTGGGTTGCAAAGCTAACAACAACACAGAAATAACCGCCCAGCCTTCTGTTCGCAGCAGTAAGTACTGCAAGGATGAGAAAGTATTCACTACATAAGACAAGGAAGATGTACAGGCAGGAAGATAAAAAAAAAAAATCTGATAGCATCTTATTCAGCTTCAACCTGCAATTAAGCTTATTTCAGCTGTTTGACTGCACTCCCCCACCCCAATATAGAAGCGTTTGCTTTTGACATACAAAGCCCCCATTGACCTCCAGCGACAGCTAAGTTTGATTTTGCTGAAGTACTGTACTTGTGGCTGAAAGAGCACTTTCATTCCTGCCTTTCTCCAGACAGCCCTTAGAATGAAACTGCAAGTAGTGCATGTGGGAATTCAGGTCTTACCCTGGGCCCAGCATTCAGCGAAGCCATTTCAGGAAAGCGTTAACGAACACGAGTTTTCTGTGCTTTGGTAACTCAGACCAATCTAAAGATGAAACCTTACGCAAGTCGCTGTTGGCACAGAATGTTTAAGATTGAAAGACTAATTAAAAAGCCACTTTGGACAGAGTATTTCAAAGGCTAATAGAGATTCAATGCCACAATGCAAGTATTAATAATTTTAATTCTAGACAGCAGCACATTACAGGAACCCTATTGCATTAACTTTCAAAATTTGCCACAATTGCCTTTCTGTTCAATCGTTAGCTTCAAGCAGCGCACAGGAACTCACTAACAGCACCAGTTACTGCTGATTTTCTTATTCCCCAACACAACCATTGCTGAAAGGGCCAGGTGCTAACGCAAGCACAGCATAACAATTTCTAACATGAACATAAGAAAAAAAGTCTGCTCTAATTCAATAAACAAATTGTGAAAGGTGCACAAAGATGCCCAGAAGAAAAACAAGAAAAGCTGGACTGAGTTCCAGCTAAGCCAGTTCCCAAGTTCATTAACCAGTGGATCCTGCCACCTGCCAAAGCACAAGCCACTGGCATGAGCCTCCAGAACACTTAAATCTCCAAGGGGAAGTGCCAGGGATTCTTCTGACGAGTTTTAATAAAGGCCACAGGAAGTGGAAGATCCTTCATTGGTTGCTAATATTTAGGGAATAAAATGGACATGAGATAGAATCAAACTGATGCAATGTCATGAAGTCAAATGAGACAGAAGTTGAACCAGTACAATAGCTTGTCGCATTCAGGAGGAGGCAATCACACACTCTCCCCCACACCAGCTCCAGTGCTCAGCTGGACCCTCACCAACCCAATTAGTTCCCTCAGCCAGGGGAAGGAAAAAAAACCAAAAAAAGTCCATCATTACCATTGAAAGTTTTCTGACAGTTCAGTGAGCTCAATCAGTTCACACACAAAAACAAAAAGCACCACACATTGTGGGGAAAAAAAAAAAACAACTCTGGAACTGATGCGAGGGATGGCATGTGACCAGGAGGGACAACACACATTTTAGCAGCCTGTACTGCTCAGACGGTTGCACCAATCCATCTGAACCCTAAAGCCACAGAATGCCAAACCAGTATAATCAGCTCCTGCTCCTCAGCTTCTCACTCCCTCTCCCATGCTGCTTCCTCCCTCTCAGTGCTCATCAAAACGAATCAAGGAAGTGATCAAACTTAGCAAGCCAACCACTCCATCTTTTGCCAATTAGTGTTAACAGACTGGTTTCAGAGCTCTGTTTGTCACGTGTGCTGTCTGGGCATGAGAGAGGGTCTAGCTACGTGTGGAACCACTTGTTCCAGCAATGGAGCAGGCTTAAAGCATTAGGAGAGCCAGTAGCCAAAAGCGGCATTGAAAGCGTAAGGCGACGGAGATCCAAGTGCTGGCGGTTCCTGCCACCGCACTTCAGACGTGCCTCTCCTGGACACACCTGCCACCGCGGGAGGGCAAAGGCCAGGATGACACAGCGCTGTGCCCCAGGGACTTTTCTCCCTCACCGCTCGGGCAGGAGTCAAACAGCTGCAAGCAGAGCAGTCAGACTCTGTCCCCTGCAAACAAAGAGCAAGAGATCACTGAATAGATGTTTTGGTGGGAGGCAAGACCTCCCCCCACCCCAGTTTTTGGCTCAGCTTCAGATGATTGTTGTTTCAAAACTGTCTGTAATTCCTCATGCAGGAGGATCCAAAGCATCGTCGAGTCCAACCATCGCATAAGCCAGTAATGGTGGGCTGTCACTGAAATTGCAGCCTTGGAAACACTGTGTAAGGGGTGAGCCTGCTCTCACAGCCCCAGCCCCTGCTGCGTGCCCCGGCCCCTTCGAGTCACATCGGCTCATCCATCTGATGGAAAAAACAGGAATATTTATTCTGGTGGACTGGAGCTTGCTGGTCTGATAGAAGATCAACTCTAGAGAACTGACACATAGTGCAAAGGAAATGACAAGGCTAAACACAGAACGACCCTTTTTAGGGGCAGCCAGCCCTTGCTGAGCATCAAGCCTACTCTATACATATCCCAAGCGCATACCCTACCCGTAGTTTCTCCTAGCTTGGCTTCAATATAAAAGTTGAGGCAACTTCATCACTGAAGTGAAAGCAAGGTCTTGGGATCAATATGACTACAAGTCTCCCTCGGTTTGAGGTGCCACAAAAACGTGGAGCTTGTAAAGCTGCTGGAAATACCTGTGCTGCGCTTGCAGAACATTCAAATGGTCATCCTGTTACTCTGCACGCAGAACTGATTCATCTTAAAGAAAAAACACAACCAAACTCTTCACAATATTTTAAGCACGTTCCCTGCTTTGCTTTACAGTATAGTTGTACAACCAGTTGTACGAGCACTAAGGAGAAGGAAGCGCACCAGGAGGAAGGGCAACAGCCTTAAACAACTCCCCTCAATGCAACCCCAGAACATTCACTTTGTTGAAGATTATGGAATAAACAGCCTCTTCTTCTATTAGCTAAGATTTGCTAAACTTAAGCTGAAACTACCTGATCATTTTCTTCTCAAAAATATTTATTGCCACTAGAAGCATGGTAGCACACAGATATTCAGGCTAAGCCCTTCTTTTCCTAGAAATTTGGTGCTTAAAGTCTACCAATTTCAGTTATTCCTGTCATACAGACAACTTCATGAGTGTATAAGGCCTGCTGCTACAGGTCCTACCATTCTCCCCTCACCAGTGCACATCCTCAGAGAGTAAATTGTTCTCTGTACCAAGCAAAAACCACAATAAATCACATGAAGGACATTCATGATTATAAAATGTATAGAGTTGAAGCTGTAGAAACACCGAAGCAGAATAAGTCTTTTGGACATGATGTTCTCTGGGAAGAGAGCCACCTCTTCCTATCCTCTGCAAAGCAAGTAACAGAATACTTGTTTATATCCCCTCCCCACAAGGCAGGCACTGCAATAATTGTCTTCCCCCGGCCTTCCCAACTTTTCCTTTTAATTAAAATGTTTATACGCTACTAGTTTCAAGTAACTGATACCCTAGCTTTATAGGCTTCAAATGTTAATCAGTAAGATCAGAGAGAGCAGCATTTAGCAGGATTAAACACACAAGGTTTAGGAATAATCTTTTCCCCCCACCCCCTCAACAAGGAAAAAAAGAATCCTGCACAGAAGCCTTCTCATCATCTGTCTTCCCCAAAGAAAAAGTTCTCTTGAATTCTAGTTGTCCTCATACTTCAAGTTGTGGTAGGGAAAGCAAGCAGATCCTCACATCCACCACCCCAGCTGAAGTAGTCTTGTGTTCCGCGCTCATAAAATCCATGAGTGGTATGAGAAGGATTCCTCCCAAACGCTAACGCTGAAGCAGAAGAGACCACCCAAATAGCGTTCTGCTTCAGCTGCAGCTCCAAACAAGACACAGTCTGAACCCCAGCTTTGAAAATGCTTCCCAAAAAGAAAGTAGAGCATTTAGCGTGAGCTACTCTCTTCGTTGTCAAAGATGAACACACTGACAGATTTCAGCTGACACTCAGCTCAAAGGATGAATCTAATTTTTAACAAGTGATTAAAATACTCCCTCCTCTATCACAATCACCTTTATAACGAAGCAGTTCAGCACTGATTTAAGTAGCACCAGTACCAATGGTCCTTTTCCCTTTTTGGTAATGAAGCAAAGAAGAAACTGCAAAAATGGTAATTTGTGCTGCTTAAACATATAAAGCTTCATATCTTGCTTTTGCTTGTGCCTGGCATGAAGTGGTGTAGACAAAAATACATTTCATTTTGGAGCACGTACTGGTACGGATATCCGATACCACCTGTACCACTGTATGAAAAGGCGCATTGGTACAAAAAACAATAAATAAGAAATGCATTCCTCTACAGGCTTATCAAAACAAATGGCAAATAAAGGCCTGAGAGCAGAGCTCTGCTGAATCGCTTGCAGAAGTTACCAAAGCACTGGCTGTGTTGAAGGATACTGCTCCACAGCAGCATCTGCAGAGACAGCAGCTCAGGTGTGCTGCGGGAAGCAGGACACGACTCAGGGTATAAAGCACCAGGCTCACAAATTAATAGCAAGTTACAGAACACTCCTGTTTTCTTTTTACTCCGTTGCTCTCTCCCAAAAGGCCCCAATTTACATTCACTGAGCAGTCATTTGTAGCTGCTTTAAGGCATTACCATGTCTCAGCAACTTGCTGTGGAGCCAAGAAGAGCTGAATAGGGGCCTCAGTCATGACAGTCCAGCCCAGCTTGCTGGTTGCAGGCAGACATGTCATTTCATCTGCAGCTCGCCCTGGCTAAAAGTCTACAGCTGGTTCAGATTTGCCAGCATAGCTACATGTGTAGTTACACTCTGACCCAGTTTCATCAGAATGCTTTGAGTTAAAAAAAAAAAGTGAATATGGTTAAGTACCAACTATGCAAGCAGATCAGTAAGGGCAGTGACCTCCCTGTTCCTGTAGCAGCAGAACACACAGCTGCTGCATTTTTCAAAACACAGGACTTCTCCAACTTCCTCAGCACCAAGAGAATCCCTGCATTTTAAAGCTCTCTATTCATTCCAGTAGGTCCTGAGTTTTCTTCCTGCTCACAACTAAATAGTCTGAAGTTGCAATTTGAACTACTGAAGCAGAATTTATATAATGACTTAATAATGAAAACAAAATATTCAAACTAGTGACCAAAGGCTTATATAACATGTTCTCTCAACTCATTTGACAAGTCATCCAATATCTACTTACGTTCCAGTCTATTCCTGTTGAACAGCTTTTTATTTTTGTTTCATGCACAGACTTATTTCAGGCTAAAAATCAAGCACTGTTATTAGACACTCTCAGCAGAAACTTTACAAAAAGATAGTTACAGAAGTCTTTTCTTCACTTCTCATTCTCAGTCGTCAGCAAGTTTAAATCCTTCAGTATGAGAATTAAAATAGAAATAAAGTTTGGGCCCTCAAACAAGCTACATTCCCTGCACAGTGTAAATCCCAAATTTAAGATGTGAGAAAGACTGCGAAACAATCACGCTGGTGGAAAGGAGAGCCACGCATACGAAAGTGCAATCTCAAAGTAGCAGATGGATATATTTTCCAGTTCAGGTCCTAGGGAGGGAACGAACATTAGCAACTTTCATAACTAATCGGAGCCAGAATATCATACTACCAATGTCACATCATTATACAACCCAGGAACACTTGGTATAGACAAAGCCTCCAGTGTGAAAGCGCGTACATTGCCTAACTACAGCTGCCTGCTCTTGTGCTCAAGGTTACGCGACGAACAAGAGAACATTTCACTACAACCTCTTCACTCTTACTAGGCAAGAACAAAGACACGTAGATTCTATGCTGGTATCAAGAAGATTACTGATAATAAGGATTCAGCTTTCTACGCTTGTCTGCATGTACTATTATTAGATGTTACTTTGAAACTGTAATTACTACTTGTGGCCACGCTCAACCTTAGCAAAGTATGGATTACTAGAACCAAAGATTAACTGTTGTAAAACAGGGTACCTCAGAAACTCTCATTCACCTCATGCAAATGCATCAAATTACTTGCAGTGACCACTCAAAGTCTACACACAAAAACCAGAAGTATAATCAAGTTTTTCTTATTTTATTTCCAAACTTTCTATTATAGTCGCCATACTAAATAAAGGAGCAATGCCATGAAGTTCACTACTCTACTGAAGATGAATCCTTAAAAAACCAAGCAGCTAGGTACATTTTATTGACTAGTAGGAGGAATCATTTTGTTTACATTGGATTTCAGAGAGGCAGAATATAGACAAAAGGAGTTTCATGAAAGTGTTGGAATTCCAGAAAGCTGCCACGCAGAGCTGCTAGCTTTCACTATGTGTTGGTGGGGTTTTTGCGGGAATGACCACTACTTTATGCTGGAGCATCTGGTAACTGCTGCGGAACCTAAAAGACTAAATGCAGCAGTGTATAAAGCCTTCAAGAATTATTTTTTTTTTTCTATTTATCACATATTCAATTTGAGCCTAAAGCAGCAAAATAGAACTCAAGATGCCAAGGATTGTAATTGTTAGTACATTTAAGCGTGTACATTTGGACTTCATAGCTGTTCAAGACTAAAACTGCAGCACCACCAGAATCAAGTCCTTGCATAGGACAGTATCCAAACTTCGTGAAATTCAAAACACATCATTTTTTCCTCCAACTTAGAAAACTTCATAGCCTCTTATTTACTTCTTATTCCCCAGCAGCACAATACATTTGTAAACAACCCCAGTTTATCCAGGAAACTCCAGTCCAGAGAAGCACGTAGATGCTTTCAGAAAGATCACCACTAGCATGTTCTAAGACTCCATCTCTTCAGTGATGACTGTTAGAAAATCTAAGCTGACAGATCTCCTCTTTTGGAGAGGTCAACCTGAATGCAACTGAAAAACAAACAAAACAAAACCCACACATACCACAAAAGTCACTTCTTGGTTTCAAGAGAAAAACAGCAAATAACCCTTGGAGCTGGACACACTTGTTTACAGCAAGATACAATACAGACTTTCAATAAAGGTAACTAGCTAAACATCGAAAGCACTGAGAGCACCACAGTAACAACAGTTGTTCTGTACAAAGTAAAGACAATTTCTGAGCGAATTATAGACCAAGAAAAGTGAACATGAGAAAAGAGTAGGTCACATGTTTTGGGAAGCTGGTTTTGTACTAGTATCTCCGGGAAAGCGATGGTGAGAGAAGTCCAAGAAGCATATATGAGTAATACAGAGAGGACACCAGCCAGCCACGCTGTCCTACCCAAAGCACTGTATGTCCATACACAAGCCAGAGGAGAGACCAAAGCATTTTTCTCCCAAAACATGAGATTGTACTTACTCAGTTTAGCCTACCAAGATCACCCAAGATTTAAGGCAGACAGGCCTAGCAGGTCCATTTTTGGACCATGGCTGTCTCTATGACAAGACTGCCACAGAACCTTACCTGAAGTTACACTTGTGAAAGAACATGCAACTACTAATAAAAGAGCATACTTTTAGGTAGTGCTTGCTCTGGCATCTCCGCTCAAGAGGAACAAAAATTCAGGAGTCACACCCATTAGAAAAAAATCAAACCACCTCAGTAACGACTTGTCAGCAGTCTGCTACGTCAACTCGCACAAACCACAGTTTCCATCGATTGTAGCTGAACCAGGGCTGAACTGCACTAGTGGCAGATACGGCTTGAGGAGCCCTTTTCTTTCCTCTAGAGCTTTTGCCTACCTCGTAGCTGTACTTTGGCCATTAAGGTGCCTAAGCCAAAGGTTGCAGGAATTCTCAAGGTGCTCTCCATATTTCTAGCACAGCCCCAGACATTTAGTTTACTTGAGATCTGTCAGATTACAGAAATGTCTTCTTTTAAAGTGCTCTATAAAAGATAAGAAAGCTACTTGAAACAGACAAGACAAGGTTATGTTCTGCTTTCTTTGGCATCGTATATTGAAGTCGGTCATTTCAGAAGTCAGAGGTTGTGTAAGAGTGGAATACAGAGATTCTAAAATTCTCTACATTCCCTTAAGATACCAGAGCAAAGTTTAAGGGATGCAGAAGAATGGCAACTCAATAAACTATCTTTGATGCCGTATTTTAAGACAGGTTTGGCTTTACAGACTGATGAAAAATAATCTGCAAGAAGGATTCAAACACTTACAAGATCACCCATATAATTATTGAAAGAATAGATTCAGTAATCGCTTCTTTTGAGCTTCAGTGAATAAGTAATCTTCTCTCAATACAGCATAAGTTTCACTTATTTTAAGCATATCAAACCCAGAAGAGATAAAAGCTGCTTTAACACGAGTTCCCAAAATAGACAGCTTCTTGTTAACAAAACACCTGTTGCTGAGAACTGACAGTAAGCACAAAACACATTATAATTTGTTTTTGTAAATAGCACTATGTAGAATTTTAATTAGCTTATAATGCTACAGTTCTACGTGGGCCTGATGCTAAGGGAGGTCCTCTTCTAATATTAAGGTTCCTAGCTGTTAATAAATAAAAAGATCATCATCATTTCTGGCTAGGGCATCTTGAATTCAACTTAACTTCCAAGAACATTGTCATTATCATGCATGATGTGTTGCTCTATTTAGAATTATGCACTATGTCTAATTTAAGTGTTCAAAATTATACAATACCCTTACTGTGGTTTGATGGGGAACTCAACCTAAAGCTAAAGCCTGACCAAACAAAGAGGGTATTTAGGGACAAGTCTTCAGCAGAAGAGTATAAGGATGATGCTCCCTGTGGCAAAGTTGCATTCCTCATCTTCTGCAATGCACTTAAATTTAGCCAAGGGACTCAAAGGTGCTACTTTGTTTTAACCCTAATGCTATTCTAGGGGTTTTTGTTGTTGGTTGGTTTTTTTCCTTAATTATTATTTCAGTCACTGAACCAGCTTAAAAGCATACAAAAATATGATACAGCTGATCAGCAGCCACCATGGGCAACTGATAGTTATCCATCGCTTAATATAGCACCAACTTTCACTGAAGATATAAATACACCAACACAGTGGTCACAATACGAAGTTCTGCATCTTTCCTTAGTCTCCTCTCAACTGTCACCTTACACTGCTCGAAACACTGCAACATGTCAACGTCCAAGTGAAACCAATACACATGCACTCAATATATATTTATATGCAACCAATGCAACCATTTCACAATGCAGGTAATTTTAGATACTTCTGCCACAGCGTTGCTGGGCCAGGAACTGATCCACTTTGAAGATTTCATTATTCAAAAGCCTGGACTGGTTCCTGAATCTGGTTTCTAGTGCAGCCCTACAGCTCTGTGCCAGAGCAGCCAAGGCTAACAGCGCTCTGCAACAAGAAGGTGGAACTACCCAGTTAGTATCAGAGCTGAGCTCTAAGCCATAGCCTCAGTCATAGCGTATGCCAAGGAAAAACGCAAGCTGCACACGTCACCAAGAGGTCAGAGTGAAAATTAATTACGAGTTGCCTTTTGTCAGCCTTAGCTACCCAAGACGGTGTCAGAACAATAGATAAGGTGCTAAGGAATTATGAGAAAATTGCAGAGCGTAAGGCACTACTTTCTGAAGGTTTCCAAAACTACACCACTTGCTCAGATGGAGAGGTTGTTCTTATTGGAAGAAACATGATTGAGGACAACTGGCATTCTTCCCACTGGCATCACAGAACAGAAAATAGGAGGTTGTTTTATATTTGTTTCCTAAGCCCATATAGAACAGACTGCACACATTTCAGTTCCTCAACTGACGAGAAAGTCAGAGCTGACAGCTTTCGAGTAAAAGTCTGCATTGCAAACATTGTGCTTTAATCACCAGGGCACCCTTTTAGCCTACTAATACTCCAGGTAAAACTTTGTAAACTGCCTTTCTGATAACCAAGTTTGCTATTCATTCTGCTTTCAGACAATACTCAGCTATGTGAGCATGCATTTCTAGTACAATGTCTCCCCCACTTACTGTCCAGAACACTTGGATCAGCAAGTTACGAGCACAATAGCCTAAAAATAGCATGGCTGAATGCCACTGTCTCCCCATTTATTACGACGGTACCTTTGTACAGAGTTCTTTCTACAATTCTACATAGAAAAACACAGCCATAAATGGCTTTAAGGGAGGGACTTGTATCCAAGAGGGCCAAGCTGTTAAGTAGTGCCATGGGATTCCCCCTTTTTCCTTAAGTCACATAAACAGAAATCCGCATTTTTAGAAGCATTTTGAACAGTAACTCTAAGTGCATCTGACTTCTCTTTTTATTCTCTTACCATAGCAATTGTATTCTGCCAGAGAGCAGATCAACACATGACAGGGTAGCAGCACTTTCTAGAGAAAGGGAAATTCATTATATAGAGGAGAAGTAGACAAACATGGAAAATGCAAGCCAGATCTCTCTTCAATTATTTTACTTGGCATACTGAAGTCTGTATCACACTTTAGAATGGATGAAGAGGGAACAGATCTGCTCACAAGATACTGAACCTCAACCATCAACAAGGTGTGACTTTCTATCACAATGCCTCATTCCCTTCCATTCACAAACACTGGCCAACAGGACTTCTATCAATATCAGGAAACAATGGGAAAAAGAGCACAATACATTTCCTTTTATTATGGTGTAAGGTCAGAAACAAGAGGGAGATCAGCAAGACCAATGCCCTTCAGCTTGGCCTAAAGATGCATTCACAGGCACCACAGCTTCAGCTGCTGCATTACGCCAGGCTAATTCCACAACTATCACGTCCTTGCTACGGCTTGCAAAACAAGAGGCCAATGCTCTAACACCACCTCCCAAAAATCTCGTCTCAGGCTCCTTTTGTGATGGCAAAACAGCTCACACTACTGTTGAAAAATATTCGTAACTCTCACATTAAAAATCACTAATTTTAACCCATAACCCTGAGTTTCAAGAGAAGACCTTCTCATTTTAACAATCAACTCCATGCTGCTAAACTAAACCCAGCAACACTGCAACACACATTTTACACCGTGTACGCCACCCATGTTCACCAGATAGAGCTATCAGGCCATACAAAGAAGTTTCAATAAATTCATCATCTCAGGCCTTGACAGTTTGAGAAATCATGGTGTCAGAGCTGCAGCAAGGGCAGACGTATTCCTCCACAGAGCAGAGGGATATTTCAAGCATTCTGATTGTGCAGTGGGGTTCTGACGTAGAAGACAGAAGGATAAGTAGGTAGCAACTAATCAGGGATTTATTTATACACAGAATGACTAGGTGTAAACTTAAGACCATGGGTCACAGTCACATTATGACTTTGCAGAATAACAAGCTAATTCTTGCAGTAAGAGAGACCATAGGTAACAGTCAAAAGACAGACACACATTGTTCACAGACACCACATTAGAGAAAAAAACAAATGCAGGATAGCAACACAATCAACTAAGTGACCAGAGTGTGAAATTAGATATTTTCTTGTTGTTGTTGTTTTAAAACAAAAAAAATTAAAGTCAGTCAATTACTCCACTGCTATGCACAGCAGTTTTAAATAGCAATCAGAGCACTAAGTGAAGTTTTGCTAGACTTATTGAGAAGGAAAAAAAATTCATGCACAGCTGCCAGGCCAGTCTACAACAAATCAAATACTCCTTGATCTCAGCCCCTGCATGGTTTGTCACACTCAGCTGACAACTTGTTTGTTATGTAACTAATAATACACTTACCTTGACCTGTTGTTACTAATGCTGCCTTCCTCCTCTCCCAGGATACTTTAAACAAACCCCATGAAAATATGCTGATATTCAAAACAATCCTATTGAGCAATTCTAAAGGCTCTTCCCTAAATACATTCCAGTTAAGTCCTTCCAAATTGGTACAAATTTATTTTTTTCTTTATTACAAGTTAGTAATCAAATGTTCTTGATAACATAAACCAGTAAAATAATGACTTTTCTAGTGAGAAATAACATTTGTTTGATAATTAAGTCTAATAAATACCTACAAAATAACTTTACTCAAGGATTTAACACCAATATGCAACAGTTTATCATATTAGCATGGCATTTGGATAGCATAATCCCAACATAAGAAGTCTGGTGAAATTCAGTTAGAAGACTCATGTACCAGCAACAAAAGCTACCTTGTAAGCATTCTGTCTGATTCTGAAGGAGCTAGGCAGGAAGAACAATCTCCCAACATTTCAGTTTAACACTCAAAACAGTCACTTATTTTGCCCCAGCCTCCATGAGGGTACAGATTCCAATGCAAGGTCATTCTGCTGCCCAGAAAGTGTTCTGCTACACAGTAACATTACACTGCATTACAGGCCTCGATTCTATATAATTTTAGAAAAATATCTCAAATTCATATAGGGGGTAGTAGAGAAACACCTTTATGCTTCTTTGCAAGTCTCATCTTACCTGCCACCCTATTCTCAAAAATAGCATGATCAACAACTCATTTAATGTTTTCTTCTGACAATTTGACTCAAAAATAGCCTTTTTGTATAAAAAGGAATGAATACATCCAACTTACGTACACAAATTCTACATTTTTGCCTGTAGAATCAGTGGTTCTCTTGCCTCCCACCTTCACATATAATTTGAAGCCTTCAGAGGAAAATATCTGCCTTCCCCATGCAATATTCTGCTTTCATCAGCCCAATTATATTCAATGGTACAGACATGAAACTGTCTAGCCTCCCTTGTTCAAGCTAATGGTGAAAACTTCAGTCCTTGTTTAAAAAACAAAACAAAACAAAAAAAAAAAACAAACCACAAAACACCATATCCAATGCAAAACATTTAAACAAGCTGAAAGCACCTCACTTCTGTCCTCAAATACACTGCTATTATGCTCCTGCTCCAATTTGATTAGTTTAGATTTGTTTCTCTAATCCTTCACATAGATAAAAATGCATTAGCATCATGAATCACGGGACATACCAGGGTAGCGTTGTCTTAAATCCTGGACTAGTTAAACTATTCAGGTGGTTGCTGGGGCCTGCCAAGTCAGCCACACTGTTTACAGTTTAGTTCTCCAGGTTCGGGATTACGGCGTTTCAGACTGACAAACGCCGTATCCTGAAGGTTAGAGCGCTGTGATGCCAGCACATCCTGACAGGGCAGAACGGCTGAGCGACGGTGGTCTTCAGCGTGGAGACAGTTTTGGCTTCTGCAGGATTGTTGAACCATTCAGTTAAAGGAAGAGCTGTGCGCTTAATAAAACTGCCTCTTAAAAAGGAGCTATTTTAAGGAAATACTCAAATGCGAGAGTTCATTTGTCTAAGTAATACTCAAAAGATTGTCTTAAGTTGATCTAAATGGAGCAGAAGATGGATCAAGTTCGGAATTAACTGAGTTTATCTCTTAATGCATAATTTAATAGCCAAGAAAGTTGCTTTTAAAATGAAAAAAACACCCCTCAGTTTCTGTCAACACTGGAGAATGAGCAAGAAAACACAACTTGGTCAAGGATAAACGATTTTTACAGCATCAAAGCTTTGGTTTTACTAATCTCTATGCAGCTCAAAAGCCCTATAAACACAGTTGGAAGAAGGGATCTGTTAAAAATATATCACCCCACCCTTTCAATTAAGGGCTGAGAAGCTTATGACACGTCTGAGACATCCAACAAGAACAGGGAAGAAGGACTTAATGTTCCTGATATTTCTAAAGGTAAAAAAAAGAAAGTTTAAAAATCCCAAATGTTTCATGCCTCTGTTAAATGGATTTTAAAGCAAGAACAGATCTAAGCTATTTTTATTCCTTTATAGGTCATGTGTAATTAACTGCTTATTTTCACAAAACCTTATTACAGCGTAAACATCACTGGCCAGATCATCAGCCCCACCCAAACTGGGCTCCACACCACAGGAGGCCATCTATCTCCATGAGGAGACCTTCTATCTGCCCAAGAGGGCTGTCCCTCCAGTACCAATCTTCCCCCTGCACCAGCACAGCTGCAAGGATCCACCACTCCTGAGCTCACCCCTTCACCGCGTTCTTCCTAAACTGCAAGCAAACTCGTTAACAGGCCTCAGCTCACATCAAAAGCTATGGGCAGATGTCCCTTTTTGGATATAGCTGAAACTCTAAGACAACATTATTCCTCTCCCCCACTCCCTTCTGCCTTGGGCACACGGTAATTAGCAGAAATGATCACTAAACCACCTGGGAAACAGGGGGAGGAAGAGGAGGGGAAAAGAGCCAGTTGGGTTGGCTCAAGCCACTAAATTAAAACAATTTAAGCTGGCCCAGGCAGCTCTGCCTCTGGTGCTTGCAGAAAGCCTCTGCATGTAGCAGGGGACACTCGTCAAGCAGGGATCCAAAGCCCGTGTCACTGTTTGCAGGATGGACATCTGCCCTCCCTAAGGCTTGGGGCATGTTTTACAACATCCCATGGGAGGCGTGCAGTCTTCTCCAAGTAGTATTCAACAGAACCAGAGCGCGAGGTTACCATCCCAGCAGATGGTGGGACACCTACCTCATGACACTAAGTACCACCAGCCAGTGGACCACACAGCGGAGACCCCCTTTGCCTCAAACAGGGCAGATAAAATTTGCTCCTGCATTTTGTACAGAGGTTTACAATTACTTCAAGAATCTCTTATTCACAGAGATGTATATTCCATCCTGGCACGAGAAGCAGACACACAAATCCCACAGCACACAACACATTCACAGTGTTTAAGATCTGCAGATGGAGCATGTGCAGGAGAAGGTTTTATGAACAAGAAGTGCTGGAACAACCAATCGTCATGCGGGGACAACACAGGTCCTGCCAGCAACGGCTCTGAATGCAGGCAAGAAACATTTGCTGTAGCCTGAATACAGAAGTTGTACAGCTGTGCCAGCAAAGTGGTATGTTTATCCTTTAGGGCAGATTTGCTTTCTACAAACAGCCCGCATTAGAATTGTATACATGTGGTGAGAGAGCTGAGCATTTCACTTCTGTGTTGAATACATCAGGGAAAATTGGTCACAGAGAATACATCTTTCTTAACTAAGTTAGGGGGCAGAGGGGACCCCAGAAGAATGGCTAGCAATGGCTAGTCAGCAAGCAATTTGAACTAAGTTGCCTCATGTATTCAGCTTTTTTCCTGTTCTAAGCAAAATCAGCTAAACACAGTATTCAATAGCACACAGACACTTAGGTTTGCTTCCTTTTGTTTAAAAAAAGTCTTATACACATACTCATAATGTAAGTTTATAAAATTTATAGCCCTTACCTGAGACTCAGTCTAGGTCTAGTATCATTTGTAAGTTAAGAAATGAATCAAAACCCAGGTATTTAAACACTTACATATCCTGCTCTTAAGTATCTTAAAGGGCACTGGAACAGGCAGCCCAGATAAGTTGTGGATGCCCCATCCCTGGAAGTGTTCAAGGCCAGGCTGGATGGGGCTTTGAGCAACCCAGCCTAGGAGACGGTGTCCCTGGCCACGGCAGGGGAGTTGGAACTAGGTGATCTTTAAGGTCCCTTCTAACCCAAACCTTTCTATGATTCTATGATCTCCCTTGATACATGAGATCTGGCCTACCTCTCAGCTCAAATACCATATATAGTCTCTGTTCATTCTAAAGCACTATTTCCAGGGTTTAAATACAATCTATAAACAGATTAAAAAAAAAAAAAAAAAAAAAAAAAAAA
>WHYT01017270.1:548546-624198 GCA_009806455.1 Tetrax tetrax | reverse complement strand
TGTGCTTATATACACAACTCCTCTATTATTCTTTCTAGTTGTCTTTGTTGCAGTCCCAGTAAATATTTCCTCAATTTCTGTGTAAGGAGTTCACACTGTACCATAATTAAGCTATTTTATTCTACCCCCCCGGCAGTGGGACAAAGAGGAGAATTGGTAAAGAAAAGAGGGCAAAACTCATGGGTTGAGATTAAAAGAAAAAAAAAAGTTTAAGAGAACAACAGAAGAAAACAAAACAGAGATGGAAAACAAATAAACAAAAAATCCCCAGTAACAGAAAATAACTTAAGCACATAATTTACAGCACAATAGCTCACAGTGGAGCCCAAAGCCCAGCTCCCTCCCAAGTAGCAGGAACCTCCCCTCAGCACCTCCTCACTTACATACATCACAGGGTGTGGAACAGCCCTTTGGTCAATTTGGGTAAACTATCCCAGCTGTTGGCTAATTAGCAACCTATCCCAGCTGTGTCCCCAGCCACAGGGACCACCAGCTCCAGTTCCTCTCCCAGCTCAGGTGAAAATTAACTCTATCCTAGCCAGAGCCAAGATTCCTGACCAAGATTACACTGGTGCAGGAGCATCCACAGTAGTACAAGCTGGTGGTTGAGCAGCTTGAACTCAGGTAAGTAGAAATATTTTGAAGAATGAACAGCACATCACTAAAATGCATGAATTACCAAGTTTCTGTATTGTTTCACACAAGCTCACAATGATTAGCTAATTTTGCTTTAATTCAAATAGAAAGCAATCTCTGTCAAGTTTAATATTTGAACCGGTATTTATGCAGTTAAATTGTGGATTATTCTTTGCAGTTGATCTTTCTTGACTGGACTGTCAGAATCTCTATCAGATCCATTAGTTAAGAGATGTGTTTGCTTATTCCAGGGAGACAGCAGAAAAAAAATTAGCCAATCAAGAATGCTACCAAGCAAATCTCACTTCTTCCAAATCATCATTCATCAGCTTCATAAGAAGAGTAAAAAAAGACGTATATAAGCCAACTAGAATACAAAATCAGTTAGAAGTTGTCTGAAATGTTACTGTTTGGAGGTATTGGTTATCATTAACTTATGTGAGCTATTGACTTCTTCAATTTGATCTTCTATGTTGTGGCTTGATCTTTGTCACTAGAGTCTTAATTACACTAACTTGATCCTCCCCCCCCCCCCTTTTTATTTTTCTTAATTATATCACTATCAAGCAGGCAGTTCAACATTCCCTTCATTAAATCCATACAGCTTTGAAACCAAACAACTTTTGGTTATAACAGTAATGCAATTTTGTGATTCTTTGGTACATATCATGTCACCTATGTCTGGCCACACATTGTGGACCAATGTGTCCACAATTACAACTGAATAGCAATATTGCTACATATCAACAGCAAATTTTGGTCATTGCCATTTCATCCCAGCAAATATACACTCTATTTTTATTTACAAGACTTAAATCTGGGACTACTAAGGATGGCTTTTTTTTTTTTGGAGACTGAATTTGCAGCTCACCACAAGACCAAATGTATTCACTGATGTGATGTGTAGCTGATAAGGGTTAATTCAACTTTTCTATATCAAGAAGAAAATTTGAGGGCTAACCATTGCATGTTAATATTTTTTTTTTTTTATAATTTCTTCTTTTGAAATTCATTACCTTTATCACTAAGAGTACCAGAACCATTCTTTAACCTTTACTGACTGGTAGATTTACCATAAACAGTGATAGCTGGTGTCACCAACATAACTGATCTAGTAAAATTAGTTACATTGTGCCAACGTGGTTGCTTGTAACTTGAGATGCCTTTATCTCAGAGCAAGAGATTAAAAATTAAAGACATATATAAAGAGAACAATATGAAGAAATTCTCCCTGAAAGGGGGAAAAAAAATAAATAAAAAGGTAGTTCTTCTGTACCAAGATCCTCTCCACAGAATCACTGCGGCCTTCTTCCCTTTCCAGACCGAAAGCAGATAATTGACACTGGTTTGATTTCTTCATTGCAAATATCAGTTGCTTAAAATGTTCCTTATTCTGAACAGCTTACACTAATATATTGTTAATAGCACGAATAGTCTTTTATCTACGATTCCTCAGAGCATAAGTTTCTCATTGTTAAGAAATTAAATTAGGAAATTTGCTCTAAAAGTGGTTTGACATTGGTTGGACTATCAAGAGGCTTCTCCAGAAAAAAATTAATATTATAACATATTATTTTGCTTTAGAAATATACCTGTTTTTATTGGATTCTTTTTAAAAGGAGCTTTGCCTCCTAATATTTTAACTTAAAAAACCAAAACAAACAAAAAACAAAATCCTAGAAGCATCCATCTGATTTCCAAGTCAAAAATTGTCAAAGCCATTAAGTATATGGGTTCTCAGGGTTGAGCAACAGGAATAGTAGCCAGGAAGGTACTGCCTAGGTGTTCTTGCAGCGTTGGCACAGCATTACACTCTGTCATTACAGAAACAGGAGAAAAACCCTGGGTGAGTCATCACCTTTTAAGGACCCCATCACTACATACATTTTGTTCTACACAGTTCCCTGAAGCTTAGGCAACAACCACAAAAATCAACTAGTCTCTTCATCTTCCATCATCTAGTTATATGATGGAAAAAGTTCTTTATGTTTACAAATCTGGATTTAAAAAACTACTATAAATTAAAATACAGCAGTCTCTGACAGCCTGCTTTCCACACCAGTGCTTTTCCAATACCCATGTCTCCTGAAATACCCTCTGAGAAACAGCAAATCAGCCTGGAAGACAACATAAAATAAAATAAAATAAAAAATAGCTTGACAGCTACTCGGTTTGTTTCTCAAAATCAAAGCATATCAAAAAGGAAAGGTACGGTCAAAGAGCAGCATTTGGGCTTCCTCAGCATAGTGCACACCACGATCCTCTGGTAAGAAAACAAACAGCATATACTAGAGCCAGAGAAGAGACCAAAGATACTAAATGCAGATTAGCAATAAAGCAACGGCTTCACAGGATCATACCATATTCTTCTGCTTTCCACAGCATCATCCTGGAGATCATTTTTCACTCAGGTTAGGGAGAAAGTAGGAGAGTCTGCTTCATTTTACAGCTATCAGCTTAGAATTACAGCAAGTACAAGGGCTGATAAACAAGAGGCCAGAGCATGGCAAGCAATTTTATTCTCTAGAGAAAATCTTGCTGATAGGTATCACTTCACTGAGACAAACAGGAAATAGCAAACACCTGGTTTGTATTAGTAATTAACTTCTTTCTCTCTGTCAGTCCCTTTACAGGTGGCCACTGTCAGGTTATCAGTTTCCTTCATGATCAACAGCTGAAACAAAGAGCCAGGAGACCTTGATAGTTTAGAAGTAAGGTTAAACATACAGGAAAGCACCTTGAGAAAGCACAGAAAGGTGGGAGTAGATAAAGACAACATCTAGTAGCTTGTTGTAGACCACAATGTGTTCAGAATAAAGCCTGAAGCTAACACTAGGAACAACAGAATTTCAGATCAAAAGGAATTTCACTTGAAAATAATCATGTTACATTCTAAACCTTCACATCTCTGTCTTTGTAGCTAACATTTGTGATTAGAACTATTGGGATTTCAATAAGTTTTTCAAGAAGATGCTAGTAGCAAATTGGGAAATATCTGTGTTTGAACATATAAGATAGGGCCACCTAATTTCCAAAATCTGATGAGCAATATTCCACATTTCTGATTCTCTGGGTTCATGGTCAGGATTAAACAACAGGGAAATAACGTGAAAGATATAGTCAGTTTTTACAGTACACTCTGATTTTATCTTTTTTTTTTTCCCTCTAGAGAAACCATCATAGGGTTAAAGATCAGTATCTGAGAAAGTTAGCTTTTCTCCAGATTATTAATTTTCTTGCCAAGTACTGTTTTCTGTGCTCTCCCAAAGTACAAAAACTTGATCCGCAGAGATAAAAAAGACTCTCTGTCAGCGGAAAGGTGCGCAGTTCGTAATAAAGTTGTATGTATCCTGGATATAGAGGTCTTAGAAGATGTGGAAGATGGATCACAGGTAAAAGCAGAAGAATCCCAGCTCCCTGTGTAAAGCAGACTATCCCATCACCAAATCTGTCTGCCTTTCCAAAACTATGTTTGTTCATTTGCCTTCTCTATGTCCTGCAAGGTCTAATTAGACCATTCCTTCCCGAACTGGGACATTAGCAGCCCTCTTTATAAAGATGTATAAACAGCCCTACAGAATTTCCATGCTACAGTGTATAAATCTACCCAGTAACAACAAAGAAACACACATTTTGTTTAATTCTGCAAGTCAGTGTGACTTTCTAATGTTTACACTGGGATTTACTGAACTGTTGTTTGTACTTATCTCTAGGTTTGTATTTTCTGACTCTTTTTACCAGCCAACTTGTCACTGCAACATGAAACCAAGCTAAAAAAAAAAAATACTTCAGTCCTCTTAATCTCTCTTTTTCCAGCTTTCACCCAAATAGAACTTTGTTCAGCTTTAGTCTTTTGGGGACTGGCTGAGCTACAGATAAGCAGATCCCCACCAGGGAACACCATTGGAATTAAAAGGCTGCTGCTCCTTTGACACATTCCCCTTCAGCAGAATAAACTCAGACTATTAATTTTGTGTATGTAGTTCATAGGACATCCACTGATCCCACCTACTGTTACCATTAAAGCTGATGTTTCTGTATTCTAAACTTTGAAAGCAATATTGTGCTTTAGAACCTAATAGACCTTCTCAACTGAAAAAAAAAAGCCAAAATTGATGGCTTGCTGAGAACTAGCAAATCTGAAAATTTAATTTACAGGGCATTTCAGTAGTGATCTCTTTATAAAGTTCAGGTGAGCGAATTGTCTAACAGACAAGAGAGCCTGAGAATCCAATCTTTTTTGCAAATTCAGCAACAGAAACCAGTCTAACAGGTCTGTGCCATCCAGTAACTTCACTGAACACTAGATATTAATTCACTTTATAGCATGCATTTGCTAAATTATTTTATTCCAGTGCAAATGTTGTATGAAATCAGAAAATAAGCTGTACTTAAAATTTGCCATAAAAAAAATGCAAAAAGGGACAAAATCTGTGGAGCACTTATAAATCTTAGTTATGTATCTTTACAACACATATCTTTGGCTAGGTGAAGCTGTTGGAATGAATACCTTGCCTATGTATTATGAAGAAATATAGACTATAATTTCTCAGAAGAGTACTTTTATGCATACAGTTAATTATTATGGAGTTCTCAAAAGATATTTTTTGCTGTCCAGGACAATAATGTAAGACTAATAATTTCTGGTTACAGTTTCACTTAAAAAAACCCCCAAAAACCAAAAAACAAAAAACCACACCCCAAGAAAGTAGTATTTGTTCACAACCAAACACAACCAAATAATTATGTATCGTGTTTGGCATTGTTTAATACCTTTCTGTCCCAGCCTAGAGACATGAACTGTCAGTGAAATTATTTATATGCATATAAGCATGTGCCAGTGCTGAGAAAATACTGAACTGCTGCTTTTTGTGGAAGATTATATAATTTATCATATATTATTATAATTTATTCTCTATTACATTTATTATAATTTATTTTTATTTATTAATAAGTATAAGTATATATTATATTTCTAAAACATTATATTTTATTATATTTAATTATATTATATTTCTATTTAGTTCAAAAATGTAGATGCCTACATTAACTGACTTTTTTTTCACGCTCTGGCATTCCTGTTGTCTCTTCAGAAGCCTTCCTCTCCCCCTTTTTTTATTTAAAAAAAGAGTCTTCATTCACACAGTAGAAGACAGTGTCATAGTAACTTAAGCCCAGAAAGTTAAGATTTGGACTTTTTATTTTATGATTCATATTGATTACTAAAAGGATTAGATGAGGTATATGGCTTAGTCCTCGAAAGGTATATATATATATACTTACCGTAATTATTTACTAATTACCATTCAGGCTCTAGACCTAGACCTGAGGAAGGTAAGTATTACCACTTACTTGGTTACCATTGTTCCCAAGAGGTCTATGGCTTGGTTTGCAGTAGTTGTGTGACTCCCATTTTGAAACCAACATACACCATTCAAATTGAGGACAACATTTGGAGGAATTAAGTTTCATCAATGTTTCAGATGTATGGTAGAATTTTCTTTGAGCTATGAATACGTCCAGCACTAGAACTGGTTTATATTTCCTTTAGTGTGGCTTAATCATGGACAGAAAGATGGACCAGGTTGCTTCCTGAGGCTTTTTCCTTCCTGTTTTCTTTAACTCTCAGTTAATGTCAAACAAACACTTCAACATGCCTGCAATTTTTCTAACATCTTTTAATCTTTCTTAGAAACCACAGCTATGGGTAGATCCTCATACATTCCATTTACTAGTCTAGCCATATATTCAACTCCAAAAAAACTTTGAATTTGCTTCTGTGATTTGGCTGTCTTCCTCCAGCAGACTTTACTGTTGTAACGTAGACATAAATTTAGTAATTGTAAAAACTGTGTGTCGGGGATTGTGCTGGAAAGTAATCTGAGCTATTTAAAATTCTTGCAAGTCCTCCACAATTCTAAGAATAAAACAAAGGGAAAAGTCTTTAGCAACAGGAGGGTTTTGCCTTTTGGGGGGGGCAGGTACTATGATTCAACAAGCAAAGCCTCACAGGCTTGGACAAGCAATTAGTTTGACATTCTAGCAGGCAACATGCTGCAGCAGACCTTTTGCCTTTTATCAAGGATGTGACACCTTCAAAAGTTCAGTAACTTGATGGGGATTTGGCGGAATTCAAAAATTGCTGAAACAACTATGGTACTGGTAACAGGCACTGAAAGACTGGAGAATTTCTGAAGCCCAGAGTTTGTGTTTCTCTGGGCTCTGATTTAGCCAATAGCTAGCTCTGGCTGTCACAGCCGGGCAGCAAAATGACAAGACCATCATTAACTACAGCCTTGTTTTCTGCATGTCTTGCAAAAAGAAGAAAAGTTCAGCATGAAGCAAATGCTGTATGGTAAAGCGGGTATCATACAGGCTTTGTCGTAGAGAAGAAATTTCCTATTTCAGGCCAGCCCTCATAAAGAGCAGAATTACACACCCACCAAAGAAATCATATGAAAACATCAGGAAGAGTGCCATAGAGAGAGCACCAAATAGCAGCAGGCTAGTTACTACAATCAAGAGAAATTGCAATGTTCTGTTCCTTAAGGCAGAGGACAATACAAAGATAACTTGTACAACTGAAAGCTAATGTACTTCTTGTTCATAATTCAAAGCATTTAAGAATTATAATTGGTAAATTGATCTAAACCTTTTCCCAGAAGTGTTCTTTTTGCTGGTTATAACTAATACTAAAATGTTCACAGCTACATTTTATGCCCATGAAAATTAATAATTCCAGAGAAACATGGGAGTAACTATTTTCATAATACTACTGTGGATAGTGAAAAGCCCTCTCCCCTTCTCTTCTCCCTCTACTTTTCACCAGTACTGCATCTATGGTGTATGTGCAAATATCTCATCAACTTTACAGCTTTCAGCTGTCAAGTCCATTAATTATCAAGTTAACAAAGCCTTCACTTTAGACTTGTCTTTTGTATTCCTGAGAAGTATACTTAAAATACATTCTTTGTCTTGAAGCCAGAAGTACAGCATGCCAAACAATACTAAATTAAACATGGTAAAATTCTGGATAAGGGCAAGCTCCTTAACTCTATGCCATAGTAGAACCTGGAGCAAGAGAATATTTTTTTTTTCTCCTTGATGAAATTTTCATCTTAATTAGTTGCTTTTTATTTGCTTTTACAAATGTCATGTTGTGCAATCACTTAATCTAATTCACATTGCAGTAAATCCATAAGAATCACTTCCAAATCCCAGAAGCCCCTTTTCCTTTATCTGTCTTCTAAACTGTTTCTGTTGGGCATGTCTGTATGTGCATGCATCACAGAGAAAACAGATTTGATGTAACAGAAGAAAACTGTTCAGCTTCTTATTGTCTGACATAATATTTCTTACATGCAGCTGAACAGATGCTTACATTAATCTTTAAATAAATGTTTTACATCAAAATCAAACTAGCACTGCAGTAAACATTAACAAGAAAATAAAAATTTTTTACATTTTTATCACACAAAATAGATTTTTTCCATTATGCAATTTAAGCTACAATAAGTAATTGCTGAGTCCTTAGGCTTCCAATGATTCTTAATTCTGGGTTCCCTATTCAGTACTTCTGCACAATTCTCACTTCATAAAGAGCTTCTAGCTAATTGCTGCAAATAAAGGCCACCTTGTTGCAATATACTGTAGTCATCTGTCTCCCTTTTTGATACAGTTAGGGATGCTTCCTGAATAATAAGTTGTACCTTCTCAAAGACATTTGCATTCAAACCAAAAGAGGTAACTGAGTCTTAGAGATCCGTACAAAAATGAAAATGCAATTATATGCCAAATATATTTAGTTTTTGTTAGTACATTAAAACTACATGTGCCAATGGATATCACATTAATTCATAAATGAGGAACAAATAACCTCATGTGGAAAATTAAAATAAGATGTGCCTACTGTATAAAAACTGACATTTCTAATCCACAAGTGTGTATGTGCAAGATTTTTGTGCAGTATTTTTTAAAGAAATGTGACAAGTTTTCAGTAAATTGGATGCACTTTACGTTAATTAATGCTGCATGGTCTAGAAAAATGGTAAGGTCCTCGCTTGAGTCAACAGACTTTTAGCATAAAATGCCATTCCATTTTTCTTTCCTAGTATGACCAAATTTTTTACATCATTTAAGATGGAGTGTTTTTTTTTTAGTTAAACAACTGCCCTGTTGTAATTCTTGCACTTCAACAGCAAGAGCCCGTTCCAGCACAATGCATTTATGTCAAAGAAAACAAAACTGGTGTTAAATCAGCATTGCTATAAAGAATGAAAAATATAAATAAAAGATTGTTGTAGAAAATATGAGAGACAAGACTAAAACTGTGCATTAGTTTAAAAATAAAATAATAAGCCAGAATAAGAAAAAGCTTCTTGTCTTTTATCCAGGAAGTCTTGATATGTTTTGGTACTGCTTCTGAATACATCATACAGGTTTGAGATGAACAGTACTAGTAAGAGATGGTATATCCACTAACATTGCAGATTAGAAAAAAGTTTGAAATATTGCTGAACTCAAAATATTACTTTGACTTTCATTCTTCAGATATTAAATTCAGAAGTGCTGAGAACAAAACAACCTTATTAGATGCCTTACCTGAAATAGAATCTTTTCTCCGCTCATGTACATTTTCACATCTTTAATCTGATTTACTATTCCTTATGGAACAGCTTGAACAATATTTTTCTAAGAAGTATTGCATAGCCTCATTGATCTCAGTATTGATAAAAGTTTCCTGTGGATCTAAACTTTCCTTGAAAATCTTTTATTTCATTACTCTGAAGGTTTACTCAGCAGAGAGGACACTCTTTGCAAGTAGAACCCAACAAGCCATCAGATTGATCACTCTGTAAAAAGTTCTTCTCACTATCATATAGGTTTCCTTCAGCATCTAAAGAGTAGCTGCCTTTAATTAAACACTTAACATCATGTTACAAATTATATATGAAATAAATATCTTAATATATCAGTGTCTTACTGATCAGAGGTCAGGGATCATAAACTTGTGGGTGCAGTTACTGCAGATCTTAGTGTAGTTTGTATATCTTCTTAATTTTTTTATTCTAGCATAATTCTGTCTATATATATTTTTTCCTTTGGAACAAAGAGACATTAATTTTTGAATGAATTTATGTTAAAGCATAAATACAAAAGAAAAATAATAATAAAAACTTAGCATATTCAATGTTTCTCCTACTCATTAAATATCAAAGATACTTTGTTTAACATATAAAACTCAAATGATTCAATATGTTGTTATTATTCATTTTTACATTTCAGGATTGATTTGTGATACAGCAGGACATTTTTGTCTTCTAGATATTCCCTACTGGAGATTTTAAAGGAATATTTTATTGATCTGAAAGCTTTGGTAATATTTCTCCTTAGTAACTGAACGAATTAATAAATCCACATGAGCAAATATATCTTTAAAATTTACTTGAGCAAGTATTCACAGCAGAAGTTAACTTTGAAATTTGATTCCTAACCCTAACAAAGAGATAATCTTAAGTACTAGGATCAAAAGGTGTATTTCACCTCTGTCGTACTTAAGCCCCGCTCACGACCAAGCTACGCAGTGTCAACCTCCATGGGATTTGGGGAGAGATAATATAACAAAAGCCTCAAGGTCTGAGATAAGGACAGGGAGAGATCATCCAAGTTACCTAAAAAAAAAAAAAAAAAAAAAAACAAAACAGATTCAACTTGGGGAAAACTATTTATTTATTATTAAAACCAAAGCAGGATAACGAGGGCCCCAGGGTGGGCCCTCCACAGCCCACAGCCTTCTTCCAGTATCCATGTGCTCTGGCATGGGGTCCTCCCCAGGCTGCAGGTGGATCTCTGCTCCTCCATGGGCTGCAGCGGGACAGCCTGCCTCACCATGGGCTGCACCACAGGCTGCAGGGGAATCTCTGCTGGGAGCAACATTACTCCTCATCCTCCTTCTTCACTGACCTTGGCATCTGCAGCCATTCCTCTCACAGTTTCTCCTGGCGGGAGGCAAGAGAGTGAGGGCCGCAAGGCCCACGAGGCTCACAGCACTATCTCTCTGTCCCCACTTCTGCTTCTCCACAATTTCTTCTTCTTTTAATTATTTTTCCCCTTCTTAAATATGTTATCACAGAGGCATTATCACTGTAAACAATTGGCTTGGCCCTGGCCAGTGATGGGTCCACCATAGAGCCAGCTGAGTCCACCCAACAAAGGGTTCTTGCAGAAGCTGCCACAGTAGGTCCCCCCACTAAACAAAACCAACACGACATCTCAAAACACTTGTGCCAATAGAAACTCCTTATTCCTCAACTCACTACTCACTGCAAACACTTCATGCACAAATTTAATTTTGAAGGCAAATGACTGTGGAGCATTTTTCAGCATTTAGATGTCAGGTGCACCATAAAGTGTCATCAGAAAAGAAATCTTGTGGACTGATGACTTTCCAAAAAAAAAAAGGAAGGTCAGTCCTTCTGGAATAATTCAAAACTTTAATTCTAGAATAAAATTGGGAAGTCACAGAAATTCTTCACATGTTTTTTATATATTTATTACCTACCAGCTTGGGGCTGCTGCCAGAGGTCTCAAAGAAGTCAGTTAAGGTCTGCCAGAGCTTGTCAGGCTATGTGCACTATGTTTTATTGTACCACTGGTTTTTCCTTAAGATCAAAGTAGTCACGCTGCACATAGGTAGAGTTCAGTATACACCATATTTTGATGGACTTCACTGCATCACACTTTAAAATTCTGCATCTCTACCCTTCCCATTCCATCTGGCCCAAATAAATTGCTGGTAGCTTGGGTCTGGATTAACACAACCTTCAGCCCAGGCTCATGGGAATGGTCTGAAGTTTGGTCTAAGCTGGTTCTTGATCTGGGTAGATCAATGTTGATGAAAGATCCCCCATCAGATTTTATAGTATCCTAGAGATGATGCTGAGAATCAGCACAAACCTAACGTCAGTTCGGTAATGAGTGCTGCATATTTATCCTAGGAAGAAGTCTGGATCAGATTTGTGTACAGGCTGGTACAAAGCAGAGAGCTTAGCAGAGAAGGTAATTTATGCTGAAACATGCACTCCTAGACACTGCAAGGAGAGAAAAAGAGCACTACCTCTCTTGAGCAAAACTGCAAGGATTCAGGTCAGTGAGGTGATGTGTGCCACCGTGACAGGTGAACAGCTGAGTGCACAGCAGTAGCACACTGGTGAGGAAAGGAGGACGAGGCTTCGCGCAGCTGTCAAGGACAGAGACGGATCAGATTGGCAGAGTCCAGGCAGCAGCTCTGGAGTTCAGTTTGAAAATGTTTCAGGTGACACGTTTTGAGCTCTGTGAATCAGCATCCACAGATGAAATCTTCACCAGGACATTTCAAGCTAGCTGTAGTAATAGGATTTTTGTGGAGTCATTAATCATTATCACACAGCCTTGCAGTAGTGCTGTGGACCCAACCAAGCCTGCGATAGTGCCCTGAGGAGAAATAGTGCTTCTCTCCACAAGTTTACAGCTAGAGTAGATAATTCTGATCATGGGTACGGGAAACAGACACAGAATGCAAAAACAGATGAATAAGTTCCAAAGACCACAGAGTTTGTTAGGAAATGTACAGACTAGCACAAGGCAAGAGCAATGAAAGCAACAAGATGGGGGGCAGAAGAAGCTAATGGGGAAGGAGGGAGGCACAACACTGCACCCAGAAATCCATCAAAACTGCAAAATCTGTGTGTCCCCATGGGAATTTGTTTCCCTCAAAGGAGAGTGGGAAAGGGGAAAAGCTTTCTCCTTTCTCTAAACTTCCTCTATTTTATAAATATTCTACAAGAGGAAACTATCAAGCTCTTAGATAAGATTTAATATTTATAACTGTTGATATGAATTCTATTACTTCCCTAAGGATACTTTTTACTGTTATGTCTTACAGCTATAGAAATAAACCATTCCATGCATTTTTACATCCTAACAATGCAATATTTTACCTGAACTTATTGCAAGCATATAATTCTACTTAAGAGAAAAGGATATAATTTTCTCATGATTGCCTATCATATTTATGCAGATACTTACCTGACAGATCTGGTAAGAACTAATTATTTTAGAGGAGGCTGTTTGATTAAAAGGATCAAAACAATCAACCACAGACATGAGAATGGAGCAGAGTAAAAGGCTGTGAATTACTTCATAATTCTGTCTCCAATTTTTAGTAAAAGCTAAGTAATTCTTCAGTTTGGTTGTGTAAGAAAATTTTGAGCTATACTGCAAACTGACATCAAATTGCCAGTCACTAACTTACAGAAGTGTTGAATCAGGCCCTGGTTTGGCACAGGCAGATTAGATAAACAAGAAAATAAGCTTTGCATCATTACTATTCTTGATTAGCTATTGTTGTTTGCTCTCCATAAGTTCTTCCTCTTTGTCCCTCAGTCTGAGGTTAGAGTTATTAAGCCTCCAGGTAATGCAGAACAAGGCTTTCCAGAAAACAGTAAGAAATTACCTATATAATTATCCAAAACCATGCTCTCCTGAACAAAGAAAAACAGAATAAATCAAAACCCACATCTAATATGGATCTGTAAATATTGTATGATATTGTCAGAAATAACAGATGCAATTTGGGATACATCTTAAGCAAGTTTCTAGGAATATATCAGTGTCAAGTTAGACTAATTATAATTTTTGCACTCTAGTATGCAGCTAAGCTGTATACAGTAAGAGCTCCAAATGAAAATGGAGTCCACTTACTCCCCTTATAAGGGGAGCTTTCCCTCCTACCCTTAAGCCCAACCTCTAGCATTACTACGATCTCGGAGTTTGGATTATTTGCCAGTTCCAGTTTACTAATGCAGATGGATACATGTGCATTACAGGTGATTCTTCCCCTCTACTCTGCTCTTGTGAGACCTCACCTAGAGCCCCCAACATAAGAAGGACAGGGACCTGTTGGAGTGAGTCCAGAGGAGGGCCACGAAGATGATAAGAAGGCTGGAGCACCTCTCCTGTGACAACAGGCTGAAAGTGTTGCAGCTGCTCAGCCTGGAGAAGAGAAGGCTCTGGGGAGACCTTATAGTGGCCTTCCAGTACCTAAAGGGGGCCTAAAGGAAAGATAGGGAGAAACTCTTCAGCAGGGCCTGTTGTGACAGGACAAGGGGTAATCGTTTTAAAATAGATGGAAGCAGATTCAGACTTGATATAAGGAAAAAATTTTTTACAGTGAGGGTGGTGGAACACTGGAACAGGTTGCCCAGAGAGGTGGTAGATGCCCCACCCCCGGAAACATTCAAGGCCAGGTTGGACGGGTTCTGAGCAACCTGATCTGGTTGGAGATGTCCTTGCTACTTGCAAGGGGGGTTGGACTAGATGACCTTTAAAGGCCCCTTCCAACCCAAACTACTATACGGTTCTATGTGAATAAGGTATGGGACTTAGTTTTCCATTTAGCATTTTAAAAAATTGCAAACAGATAAATCTCTCCCAGTTCTCTGCAGTAATTATGTTTTGAGACTAGAGATCCACAGAGGTCACTTCCAGCCAACAGCTGTATGATTGTGTGAAAACAGCATCACTCTGGGAGGTTGTGAATGGATTCAGCACAGCTGCATAATGGCAAGGATGGACATAGGAACTCACAGCTAAAGCCTTTTAGCCACTTTGTAGGTCCAATCAAAGATACCATTGAGCTGTATTCTCAGAGCACCCACTTATCTCAGTTTTGGTCTACAGATGGCCAAGTAAACACACTGAAATCCTCCTCTGGGCACAGAGGACAACAAGGTTAGTGACAACGGTCCAGGATGGAGGGGAAGCAGGAGGGAGGAAGGGAAGAGCAGGGAAATGGCATGTCAGTGTAATAATGTAAAGCTAATCTTCGCTACTTCCACATACCTGCCAACCGGGACTCTGACAAAAATACTAAACTACATGAGAGTAACATAGGGTATTATATTACAAGCCCTCTATTTATAATTCAATGTAAAATATTAATTAAAAGGCAACAATCATAGAAACATATAATATTGTATATATTATAGATAATATTTATTTAATATAAATATATATTATACATACATAATCAATAATAAAATAGTAACAATCAAAAATATCAGCTACCACAAACTAAATACTTAAATGTCATAGCCCAGGACTTTAAAAGTAAGCAAACAGCTATACACAGGTTTCAATAGGAAAGTTTAGGATGGAGTCCAGAATTTGTAGTATACAGTAGCAGGCTTAACAGTAATATTTAATCTGCCAAATGCAATATCTTGCAAGGAAGAGATGTCTCTGACAGCAATACTTTCAGAGATTAAAAAAGCAAGCACACAAAAACTAAATAACTGAGGATATTAGTTATAGAGGCTCTAGAAACCTAGAGGGAATTGTTAAATCTTAAAATACTGTGTATTAAGAATTTTTCCCTGTTATCAAGTCATCTCTGCAAGGTCCTTGTCCCTTCTTTTTGTACATTATCTGTTGTCAGGAATTGCATATTAGACTCCATATATCATCAGACTTGCTTCTCAGGTCAGCTCTTATCTGATCAGCATGAGATATAGATAATGAAAAAAATCAAATGCAATCACTAAAAGCTAAGAGAGAATAAAAACCTTCTCATTGTGTTCACCTAATCTTCAAGTAAAAAGGAATGTAAAGGCAGAATTAGAAAATCAGTTAGAGTATTTTAGCTGTAACACTGCTTGTTATGAAGATGCATCATAGATCCTCACAAACATGTCCATAAAAAACTTAAACTTTTTAATGACAGTGAAAATCAGGACATCTCTTTGAGGTTTTAAACTAGTATTTATATTCCAATTAATTTACAGTGATTATTTCTAAAAATAGATTAGTTGGGGATTTTTTTTTGCTTTTATTTAGTTTTTCCATATGAAAGAAAAAGTTAAGTGACTGTTAATTACTAATCTGGATACAGTTCCAAGACATTTTGATATTAACCTGAAAGATATATTTAAGTGCAGTTACATGTCTAAGATCAATTAATATTACTCTAAAATATCAATTAATATATTCAAATTAATTAATAAATGTATACATATATGTTATGAGTGAGGTGGTTTTTAAGACCAGTTTTTACATTCAGATATTTTCTACTACCTCACTTGGAGAAGGAGCTGGAGTTTTTAAGAAGTAAACCTGAGTGTAGACAAACAATCTTTAAGACCTTCGTTCTTTAAAGTAATCTAGAAAAAAAAAAAAAAAACCTTTCTGAGCCCCTGCCCTGAATAAAATATTTCCTGTTTAGTAAACAACCCACAAGATGGGGTTCAGAGCACACTCGTCACCTGCTACCCTCATTTTTGATATCTGCAGGTCCCTGGAGTGCCCAGTACCTCCACTTTCAGCTTCTCCCTTTCCAACCATCCCCCAGACAGGGCAGCCACTTTGCTGCAGAAGAAAGAAGGAGCAGGCACATAGCGTTAAATCAGGAGACACCTTCAAATTTGTGAGTGTTATCCTGAGTGATAGCTAGCTCACCAGAACGACATGCATTCATTTACAGAAGTACCATACATTTATAAAACAAACCACTCCAAGAAAACTAAGATACCATGAGGCTTATTACCATCCATAATTTGTTTTTTACTACAGGACAGTCAGGATAAAGTTGAGCTCATCTCAGATCTACAGTAATTGATTTTCTGATAGCAAAACAGAGAAGAGGAGGGAGAATTGCACTGTATACGGGTGAGGTGAGTAGAGGAGTTGGTTGAGGACCAGGCATGGAAATCAGGCAATGGCCCCAGCCAGTATCTGAAGAAAGAGGTGTCCAGGTTTACCCACATTTTTCCTAGCACAAACCTCTCTGTATGAAAGACATTCCCTGCTTTCTCCTTGGCTGACACAACAGCCACACTGCTTGCTTCTCCCAAGTGCCATCTGACTCCATCTCTTGGGATTTTCAAGAAACAGGAATTGGTCTCCACTTATGACAAATTATCTCCACTAACCCTCCAAAAATAAAGCAAGAAAAAAAAAAAATCAATGACTGACTCAGAAGGAAAAACTGATGAATGCATGGAACCCTTTCCTTGGACTACTTGGTAGTAATAATTATTTATTTTGGACAGACAAATCAGTAAAAAGGGTAGCAATTTCAGAATGACTAAATTTGTCAAAAATTTTCAACCAAAACTAAGGGAAGATAATGCTAAAATAAAGACTTTTTATTCAGGTATATGTGAGCAGCAGTAATAACAATAATAATACATGAAAATAATAATAATCTGGAAGTAATAGGTATTTGTTGCAGAGACAATTTTTGTAGAGTGAAATATCAACAACTAAATCAAGCTTAATATTTCAGGACACATCTTCCATACAATTAAGGCTTTCCCATTTTGTTTGGTGTAGAGAAGTTGAATAGGCTTTTTGTTTGCTTTCCTGAGAAACAACATTTCATGTCCAATAAGAAAAATAATGTCTCCTTCCCCCACCTTCCATTAGTATCAAAAATGGCATTATTTACACAGCTTTACCTATGACAATAATATATAGTGCCTGTCAATATAAACCATTTGTCATAGGAAAGACCTGCTACTGTGTACCATTTCAACACTTTAAAATTCTTTTGAAACATTTGATGAAAATTATTATTGAAAGACTGCTTGATTTAAACATAATAATAATAATAATAATAATTTTCTCGTCAGTTAGCAAAAAGGGAAATAAAATTAATCATCTACACTACCAGCAAATCTCCTGCCAGCTTTAACTCAAAGTGACATCTTTTAAATGACAGTGTCTGGCAGAATCAGAAAGTTTGTATTTTATTTGTTTCTTCTGCAATAGAAGGAAAATATTCTTGGAGTACTTGTAAACCTCTAGCATGAAGTATAGGCATGCAAAGTGACAATTTTACAAATTCTTGGAATAGTCATCTTATTTGCAAACATCCCTTTTCCGGAGAAGTTAGGATTTTACTCAATCACAAAACAACACACCTCATTTTTACATAAAATTGCTGTAATAACCAGTAGTTATTGCCATGTCTGTACGCTTGCTGATTCCGTATAAGAATATCTCCTAACGTAAGGAAGAAGTGATGAGGGAATAACAGTCTCCTTGGTAAAGGTATCAGTGTTCACTCATTTTATTTTATAATTTTCAAGTTAATTCTTCACATCTTAAAACAGATGCAAGATAATTATCAAGTTGACCAAACACTTGCCTAGTTTATGAATTCCTTCTGCATCAGAATCAATACATTTACACATTTACAGTAACAAAATATATGTGGAGCTGTGGATATTTTGCTCAGTAATCTCAGTTTTGCAGAATGAAAGAAACAGGGAGCAATATATTTGCAAGTAATAGAAGATGATGCCTTGGATACCAGTTCATCTTTCCTCTATGAATTCCTTTACATTATTTTGAACAATAACATGAGAACTACTCGTGTTGTCTAAGTAGGCATGATTAACTTAAATTATTTCTGTCAATCTACAACTAATAAAGAGTTAAAAAGCTCCATTAAGGTTTTTTAATTCTTGTTTCAAATCATTCTACTTAGTAAGAAACAATGAAATACAAAAAGTTAATAATAACAACTCTGATATTTTAGTAAACTTCGTTAATTGTTTAGGTATTATGGTATGGATTACTTTACTCAATAAGTGCTTGTCTACAAAACATGTATCCTTGCTTAGAAATACCTTGCTTAGAAATCACAGTTAGAATTGGAGCAATTACGTGGATTGTTTGGAGTTCTTTTTTAAGTGGAATGAAGATTAGTCCTTCAGCTGATTACAATAATAGCAATCATCTGAAAACAAATGAAAGGCATCAGACACCTAGATTTCTGTATTGTCTAAGACCTGAGAAGTCTGACAAAACAAATGTGTTCAAAAATTGTAATCAGTAGAACTGCTTCTTTGCAAATCTAAAGAGGACAATATTGAACAAACAGACATGAACAAGGGAGAAAAAAATAATTGAAAAGAATCAGTGAATATAAAATTTGATCTCTTCATCACAGACATGATAAAGAGATGACATCTAACCTTAAACTTGATAGTGACATAAGGACAAGACTGAACTGGAAAATAAAAAGATGACAGGTAATAAAACCTGTTACCCTTTCTTCAAAACTTTAACACACATGCCAAAATAAGTCAAACCAAGAGTTTGCATTATACTGTGAATTAGCAAGAGACTAATAATCACTAACAGAAGACCACGTTCCCAAAGGAAATAGTTTTGTGATATTACTAAAGGTGAAACAATCTCAGATTGATGCAGAAAACAGACAAGATGTAAAATAACATGTATTCATAAAGAAACAAACACCTCTGAAGAGCCTGACGTAGCTGTCTGACAGCTATTGGATTTGTATAGTGATTTGAAAAATTATTCAATGCTTGCATCATTTTCCACGGAAGGAATACATGAGGAGCAGAAATGTTTAAGTGTATAGGAGGAAGAAAACCAACGGCGTTGTTACTAGAAACAAGAAAAGACCTTTGAAGTAACACAGGAAAATAAACTGAAGTAGTAAGGCATCACCCAAAGATAATGACAAAGGTGGAAAGCAAATAGCAGCTTCAGACTTTTGGTTTGATCCTTAGCAGAAAAATAACAGTTCATTAATTCCACTTGCACAGTTGTGGGCTGAAATAATGTTTACGTAGTACAGGTAGAGATAGTGGCTGGCAGCAGAAACTTGGTAGTTTTTACTGCATATAAAATCAACCTAAGTATAAGGTGTATAGTGATCACAGTCTCTTCCTGATTATGTTTCGAAGCAAAGAATTCAAGACACTGTCTTTCATGAAGGAAAATTCTCAGGCTGGGAACATAAAGACTGTTGATGTGACAGAGACTGAAGCTAAGAAGTTTGCTGAGAATCTGAATTTGCGATTCCTGTGGCATGTGCTATGTGAATTGCTTTCATTGCTACTAAAGTACACAGTTCTCTGAGAAATGGAATAGAATAAAATCTTAGAACCCTAAAATGGGACAAAGGAGAGAAGCTTGTTCAGCAGTATAAGAGCGCACGATACTGAACGGTGGCAAAGAGAAAATATGGTTCTGTAATGGCAATTGAAAGGAAAAAACATACTGACCAACAGAAACAGATTAGTATGAAAGATAATACTTGTCTTAAAATAAATCAGGCATCATTTGTACTCTTAAATTGAGATCAGATATTAAAGCTGGTGTGCAAATTCAGGGTTTTTGAAAATCAAAATCTGAATTAGAGTAATTTCTGTCAAATATCAGCCATTATAGAAAAATCTATGTTGTAGACTGACTTGATTTTGCAAATGTAGCCATTTATCTGTGAAATTAAACCACACTGACATTCTCAAATGAGTTGTGTATACCTACCAATGATTCTCTCAGCCTCAGAACAGAGCCAGGGTGCTTTGTGGTGATGATGAGGCAACACAAGGAGATAAAGGTTGTTCATTGGAGGGACAAGAGAAAGGAGCTTGGAAAGTAGATTATATTTTAAGGAATAAAAAGCACAAATATGTGAAAAGCTTCTGCCAGGGTACAGAAACAAGGTCTAAGTTTTGTCAGCTTTCATTACTGGTATTCCTACTATTGACAGAGAGAGGGGCAAACATCGGGGCTGTCAGTCATGCCTCCTCCCTCTCTTTGCCTTATCTAAGTCACTGAGGGCATGACTGATGTGATCGAGGAAAGGGCAACAAAGCAGAGAATGGACCAACAGGAACTTCAACTCCATAGACAGAAAGTCCTTCACCTGTGATAGATTAGCCTGTGCCACAGTACAGCACTGGCTGGTTCGTTAGTAGCTTTGCAAAAAAAACCCCACAACTTGAAACTGAATCAATAGTGGAGATGTCATGTGGAGACGTGTGCTGCTCTGTTTGACAGGTTTCTGACAGATCAGAGCTTGCGAAGGGCAGCTAATCATCCCCCAAAACTTCAGAAGAGTTTGCATGCTGGGGACATATCCCCAGTGCACACTAGGACGCACAAAGCAATTCCTGAATTAGACTTAGAATACATCTGGCACAGTCAAGCAAAAGCCTGTAAGGTTTTCTGGAGGTATTCTGGTATACATTTACTGCTTAGAGTGATGGAGTTTCTATTGATTATACTAGGAGAACATTATAAAAAAAAAATCATCTTACATTTAAAAAAAAAATATAGGGAGAGAGATTCTAAGCTTTGCTAAGTAAACACTGCCTGAGCAATTAATTATCTTCTCTTATCTGCTCAAGCACTGCTGCTGTTGCAGCAAATATATTTACTGTCGGATCCCCATGTGAGGAGCATCAAAACCTTAGAAAAATCAGGTCAACATTCTTCTTCTATATCTAGAAAACTTCTGATCTAGAAGCCTGTATTAAGCTGATAAATGTCAAGAAAAAAAAAAGACTATTCTGTAGAATGGCCTTGAGAAGTATTTATTAACCTTCTCACAAGATGATACTATATTCCATTACTATATTCCATTCCAGATCTACTTATAGCTCTTTAATGAGCTGCTTGTCCTTAATGGGAAAATCTTTTACATACTTCTTTCATCTTCGGGTAATTTCAGGTAAAATACATGAATGACATTTCACATAATTCCTGTTAGGAAATGAAGATTGCAATAATCTTAAACCTTAAGCATCCATCTTCTAATAAGAATCCATCTAGTTAAAGGATCTGCACAAACTTTATATGAAAAAATTTACATACTGTTTCTTCAACTTCTGTCAAAATCGTTGCATATTTTGACAGAAATACATTTTAGTAGGTATAAAACTGTAACATGGCTCCATAGAATTGAAAATGTATTTGAAACATCTATGTTTAAGAGATTAATGTCCAGTTTGGTACTTGATTTTGAATAATTTAAACCTTAGTGCTTTATTGCTATATTTTCAGTTGAAAAAGAAAACGTCTTGTAAATCTGCCAAGCTGTAAGATGGATTAATAACTTGTGTATGCCCCTTTTTTTCTGCTTAGAACAGCAGCTTCCTTAGAAACATCTTTTCCTTCTCTCACTATATGCAGGCATCATTTTATACTGCGCATAGTTTGATAGGCAATTTTACTTTCCATTTTTGCAGTACTTGATATGGTAGGGATTCCATAGAATATTATGGGATACTAAAAATGGCCAGTTTTACCTTAATCAAGGAGTTCAGATGATGATTTTTCAAAAGCCTAAAGAAAACTTAAATATAGTAATGGTGGTTAATTAATTTTTGTATATGGACTGAACTTAGAGAGGTTCTTGAGTTAAAGAATGTGCACACTAACTTTTATCAGTTCAAATATATTGCACCTCTTCATAAGCAGCAACAAAATGCACATGAGATGGGCAGTAATCTTTTCTGTTGTGAGCCAGACTTCCCAAGCAGGGAGGCACAACACATGCTCCTCCAGGGAAGGCAGTAGCTTGAGCTGGGCCTCATCTTCCTTGGGAGGGCTTAAGTACCCTGTTCTAAGATCCTAGATGGTAGGACACAGGTACCTGACATTTTAAATATCACTGAGTGCCCACTTGCCACATTGGAAGGGCACAGGTATCTGCAATTTCTGCAATTTCACAAGGATATTTGACACATTGTATGGAACTAAAACAGCACCAGACACCTATGGTACATCAACTTTGTCCAGTGTTAAGATTAAAGCTTTGAGACAGAAATCATTTTACACAAAACACGTGGTACTTGTCTCCAAATAGGAATTCAATGAGGTCTAGAGTAAGAATAATACACTTCACAGAGAAGAATTTGAGTAACATGATGAACAATACACTTTGCATCATTGTCTTGTCTTCCACTCCTTTTGCTGCTGGAATGCCATAAACAGAAGAAAAGGATCATGCTGAATGGATTTTCTCTCCAGTTCCTACAGCACTGAGGCATAAACGGAGGATGCAGCCCTTGTGAGGCCTGCCTAGAGAAGTTACCTATTCCAGGGTTATCCCAGATAAAAGATCTGCATGATCTAAAATGCAGGTCTTAAATCACAAAAAAAAACCAGAAGTGCAACCTAGAATTGCCAGAGGACTGATTTCTGCTATTGCTGACTTTCTCAAGAAGAGACTCGTGCTGCCAACTAAATACATCGTGGTACCAGAGTGCTTGCAGAAACAAGTACCATCAAAAAAATGATGAGTGTGTTTATGCTGTGTGAGAAGGATTTTATAAGAAAAAATTATCAATATTTATCCTGTGATAAATAATTTCATCTTGTCTGCTCTAAAAATAAAGACTGTAGAAATTTAAATACAGTGATGCAAATATTTTCTCCTAGAAGAAATAGCATATTCATGAAAACAAGGAAAATCTCTAATGATTAGAATACTCATTAGAGCGACTATCTAGTTTTAAACTGAGGACAACTACAAGGCTTGTAGTTTCTTGTAAGGTTTTTCCCCCCCATCGTAGTTTTGTCCCACTTGGGACTAAGCTACGCAGTCTCTCACTCACTCTCCCCACCCTCTGAGGGAATAGAGGAGAGATAATATAACAAAAAGGCTCGAGGTTTGAGATAAGGACAAGGGGAGACCATCCAAGTTATCGTTACAGGAAAAACAGACTTGAGGAAAACTATTTCAATTTATTATTAATAAATGGATTAGGATCTCTCTCAGGATAATGAGAGAGAACAAAAACAACTTCCCTCCACCACTCCCTTTTCCCAGGCTTAACTTAATTTCAAATTATCTCTACCTTCTTCCCCCCCACACCAAGCAGCACAGAGGGGAATAGGGAATGGGAGTTATGGTCAGTTCATCACATGTCACTTTAAGTCGCTCCTTTCTTGTCGGGGGAAGAACTCCTCCCCTGCTCCAGTGTGGGGTTCTTTGTGAACTTCTCCAGCATGGGTCATTTTTCCATGAGCTGCAGTCCCTCCGGAACGGCTGCCCCAGCACAGGCCCTCCATGGGCCACAGCCTCCTTCAGGCATCCACCTGCTCCAACACGGGGTTCTCCCCAGGCTGCAGGTGGATCTTCAGTGGACCTCCATGGGCTGCAGGGTGACAACCTGCTTCACCAAGGGCTGCACCACGGGCTGCAGGGAAATCTCTGCCAGGAGCAACATTACTCCTCCTCCTCCTCCTTTTTCACTGACCTCAGCGTCTGCAGCCGTTCCTCTGACCAGAAAAATTCTTCACAATCAGGCTCAGGCAGATGCCTCTCAGGTTCTCTTCACATCTCCTCTCTTTGCTTCTCTCGGCCAGGCTGAGTTTGGTCCAGTCGACTGCCCAGCAGGAGGCCAGAGGGTGAGGGCTGCAAGGCCCACAATGCACACACCTCTCCCTCTCTGTCCCCGCTTCTGCTTCTTCACTTCTTTTTTTTTTATTATGATATTATATGTTATCACAATGCACACACCTCTCCCTCTCTGTCCCCGCTTCTGCTTCTTCACTTCTTCACTTCTTTTTTTTTTTATTATGATATTATATGTTATCACAGAGGTGTTAACACTATAACCAATTGGCTTGGCCCTGGCCAGCAGTGGGTCTGCCCTAGACCAGGCCAGGTCCCCCAGACAAAGGGGAAACTTTTAGCAGCTTCTTACAGAAGGTGCCACTGTAGTCATCCCCACAATAAACAAAACCAGGACACCCCTCTTCTAGATCAACAACAAAACACATTTGTTATTCATTCATGTTATGCTGGTTTTAAGTTTAGAAGTTAACAAGGTATGAGGGTCTCTGTTCTTCACTCCCCCCTCCATGAAATAAGAAGCTAGCTTTTAAAAAGGAAAAGCTGAAGTTATATGTCTCTTTTTTTCAGACAGTGGACTATTTTTATTTCCTTGTTTTAATGGTGATGATATCTGATTATTTTTTTTTAAGAATGAGGTGGAGGTGTATAGTTTTTCATATTACAGCTTGTTGTGGCTTTGTTTAGTGAGGGGGGCCTAAGGTGGTAGCTTCTGTAGGAAATTGCTAGAAGTTGCTCCCCTTTGTTCAGTGGACTCGGCCAGGCATAGGGTGGACCTGCTGCTGGCCAAGGCCGATCCAATTGGGAGCAGAATGTTCCTGCGATAATGTATTTAAGAAGGGAAAAACAGAAAAAAAAAGGGAGAAGAGAAGATGTGACGAAGCTGAGCAAGGGCAGAGGCCCAGAGGGGGAGGCACAGGCCTCTGGGGCCTTGCAGGCCTCACCCTCTGGCCTCTCGCCAGGCGGCTGACTGGTTCCAACTCAACCCAGTCTGGCTGCAAGAGGTGGAGAGGAGATGAGATGGGATGAATAAGGTGAAGAGATCCTGAGAGGCTTCTGCCAGCCTGTTGTGAAGAACGAACTTTTCTTGTGAGAGAAACAGCTGTAGACGCCAAGGTCAGTGAAGAAGGAGGGGGAGGAGTAATGCGGCTCCTGGCCAAGATTCCCCTGCAGCCTGTGGTGATGACCATGGTGGAGCAGGCTGTGTCCCTGCAGCCCATGGAGGTCCACGGAGGAGCAGAGATCCACCTGCAGCCCATGAAGGACCCCACACCGGGGGAGGTGGATGCCTGAATGTGGCTGTGGCCCGTGGAGGGCCCGCTGGGACAGCCATTCTGGAGAGACTGTACTCTGTGGAAGAGATAACCTACGCCGGAGCAGTTTAATGAAGGACTGTGGCATATGGGTGGGACCCCACACTGGAGCAGGGGAGGGATGTAAGGAGTTCTTCCCCCAACTGTGAAGCAGTGGCGTAAAACAACGCATGATGGACTGGCCGCGACCGCCATTTCCTCTTCCCCCCTCTGCCACTCGGGGGGGGAAGGTAGATAATGTTAAGCTCGGGAAGAGGGAGGGGTGGAGGAGGTTATCTTGTTTCTCTGTCTCATTATCCTGCTAGTTGTAGTAATAAATGAACAGTTTTCCCCAAGTCGAGTCTGTTTTTGCCCATGACGGTAACTTTAAGGATTTCTCCCTGTCCTTATCTCAAGCCTCGAGCCGTTTTTCTTAAATTATCTCTCCCTATTCTCTTGGAGGGTGGGGGGAGTGAGAGAGAGACTGCGTAGTCTGGTCCGGATTGGGGCTGAACTACGACACAGCTGTAGGAATCAGTATTAGTATCTTATCAAACACTTACTAATAAGTAAGAATGAATACATTTAGTTATTCGCCCATGGGAGAAAATGACTATAGAGTATTTTAAATGATAGAGGACAACCATAATTCTAGCACTTCCCTCTAGCAAACACAAGAATTTAAAGCCTAGTTTGTTATTTCCCCAAGTTTTCTGAAGGTATTTATATAAACTCAAAAGAAATGCAAAAGAAAGTATGATCAAATGAGAATGGCTATGTTTAACAACAGCTTTGATTAGTTTGAATACTTGGCACAAGGCCTGGATAATGATAAAGTAGGTCTTCGAATGCAGTAGCATCAAAATCAAGCACATGCAGAAGAGTTTAACAAGACACTTTGTTTCTTCTTTAAAGAATCTCTGGAGCTAGTGTAAGATACCACTTTTCAAAGTATAGACATACAGAAATTTCTGAAATATCACAGAGTTCACAACCACATGCCCATCAGGGCACTCTGACTCATACCAGGAGGACTCTGCACACACCCATTGCTCCTTGTCACTCTCACCCCAGACACAGGCTGTCATTTCACAGCCATAAACTACTTTAAAATACAATTCTCCCTTGGTCCCTTCTCCCACCTTCCATTTGCAGCAGGGCTTTGAAGTTTTCTTCTGTCACAACACTGCATTGTAGTATGGTTTTAGGAAGAAAAGGAGCTCATAGCAAGGCAGCAATTAATTGCCCCATAATTCCTTCAAGGAAACATTGCTTATGACCAACCAGTTGATTAACAAAGGTGTAGCTGCACAGCTCATGTCACTAATTCGATTAATTTTCATTTTATTTGTTGACAAATGCAAATATTTTTAATTTTTATTTCTTACAAAGATTAAAAGTTACAGGTTTGCAAGTTCTAAGAATCCCACTACATAGGAGCTGTAAGCAAGCTTTCAGGCTTCTGAAGTTTTCTTCTTCTACAACACTCTTGACTATTTTTCAAATACAAATGTGCTTGACCACACCGTGTCTATTTAGCAAATTAATATTTACCTTGAGTATGTATTATTATTGTCTTAATAGGCAATTACAAGTTAGTGGTAGAGTACAGCATGAAGAAAGTGAAGAATAATACTATTCAAAGTCTCTAACAAATAGCTACTGAGTAGCTGCTAAAGGCCCAAGACATTGCCTATGGTTAGATCAAGTAGAAGTTAAGTTAAAGCTATTAGTAAGGCTCCTTGACAGTCTGGTCTCAGATGTGCTGAAGAAAAGTCCTCTATTTACAGCCCATTTTCCCCTGCCCCCACAAGATTAGCCAGCAGTGGTAGCAAATCCTGATCATTGTTGTACTCCTCAGAGCAAAGGGCTCCACTGGAGGTTAGCTTCCATCAGAAGCTACGTGCATTTTTTAACATCAATCTCTGAACAATCTGCTCCAAGCTAACATTCACAAATTTCTTTGAGATTTAGTTCACCAGATCTCTCCCCTCCAGGTGAACATGTTTAGACAACCATTTAAGGATATCTGACTGATCCCAGGTGCTGTCTTTCATTCGGTGCTGATTGTTGAAACCAGAACTTGTCTCCAAGCCAAAGACAGGGAGCTGCACCAGAGAACTGCCCTGGCAAAGAGTTTAAAAATCAGCCTTTCTTAAAATATACATATTACAGAAGGTTCAATTCTTTCAAGTCTGGACACAGAAGGGGAGAAATCTGATGCAGTTTCAGGCATATATAAGCTATTAGCTTCCATGTGTTATTTGAGGGGAGGCAAAGCAGGGGGAGAACAAAGAACAGTCTTTTTGATGTTAAGATTTACTTTGCTACCCACACCAGAATATTGATGCTGGTAACAGAATGTACAGACTTTTGACTTTAAGAGAAAGACCAGTGAATATTTGGCTAACATTGCTGATGTGCAGATCCACAACTAGATTAGACAAGAACAGTGAAAAATGCTGGTGGTTCCGAGTTCTCAGTTTTCCAAGGTGCTGGCCAAAATTAAGTGTATCTCATGCGTGAAAGCATACTATTCCGTCTAAGAAGCCATGAATCTCAAGAGGATGATTTATCATGTATTTTCAGGAAGCTGACACAGAAATATGATGTTCTGTATACTTTTCTACTATAAAGATAGTGTCTATGCTCCCACTAAATGATTGTTACACTTATATGTTGCTTCCCTAACAGCAAGTTCCATCAATAATTCCTCAAGTGGTTTGTTGTTGGCATTCATACTATCAGAATGGCTTTTCTTTTGCTCCTATAAATAAACTAACGTAATTATGCTTGCCATCTCATAATTTTAGGAGGCACCAAGACTTTTTGAGATAAATATATTCTATATTTTTCTGTCAGAGAAGTAAAAATAAAAAATAAACAAGACCAGCTAAGCAATAGTCCAAGTTAAAGTAATTTTGCTTAAATATGCTGATTCAGATCAAGGGTGTCCACCTGCAAAATTTCTGGATGACACCATGCGCACATTAGAACTATTCAAATACTAAATTTGAGCAGTTAAGAGTAACGTGCTGATTCACAGCCACTTGCAGTACTCATTTCTATTTGTATCCGCAACATCTGCCTCTGAATAACTTGGGTTATGGAGCTGTTTTGGATAAGCTACATGCAGCTATGAATCCAATAATATGTGTCACTTGGTGTTTATGTGGCAGCTTCTCCTAGTTTAAGTTGCCTTGTATGACATGTTCCCCAGCAGCCCAGGAAGAAGACTGCAAGTGATATGGAAATACTCAAACAGAATATGCTACTGAGCCAACAAACTGTCCTGAAATGAATACTATAGTATGCTTGCAGTTCTATTTGCCAGGCAAAGAATATCTATAGCATTCTAGGCATGGTGGGGCAAAAGCTATTGGCTCATTTAAGTTCCTTATCGCACCAGCATTTTGTGGAAGCTTGACTTAATACACAGACAGACTCCAAAGTCACATTCTGAGCAGCCAAACCACTGTCTCGTATGTATGGAAACAAGCTGAAGAGTGTTACTAAAACATTTTCCTGGAGGACTTCACAGGAATGCCATTTTGGTTTACAGGCTAGGAGAAATGAGGCTCTGAGTGATCATCTCAAAGGTCATGCAGTGATTCAATGTGGAATTACTAGTAAAGTGAGTGATTTGTCTTATCTTCTGACTTCAGGTGAAGATATGCTACTTCAATGGGAAGAAGAAAGCTTCAGAAGTCCCACCAGCTGCTTATCTCTGCAGAATCTAAGCATATTTCTTCCATATTTATCTCAATTAGCAACTATTTAAACATTGTTAAGAATATATTGAACTTAGTGGAAGAAAACCTGTTTTATAATGACTAGTATCATTTTATAATTGGCTTTGTACACCACAGTGTCTTATTCTTGGTCTTATTTATCTTCAATATATTAAATCCTTTGGGAATTTACAGGCAAGAGACTTGGAGACAAAAAAAAATAGTTGTCCCTCATAAACTTTTACATTCTAATTAAACAATTTGATGCTGTACCATCACAATGACCAGTGAGTATCAAACAACTCAGTCATTGTGTGCTTTAACTTACATTAGAAATGTTCTTAGCTACTGAGATCCTCAAGTACAAATGGTATGAGTTTCTTCAGATTGTTAAAAGCAAGCTCACAGGAAGAGAAACATTGTTGTAAGTGCCCAGGGACCATGACACAACAGGAAAACAGGTTAAAAAATCCACCTGGTTTCAACAGAAGCAGAATTTGGTCCCTTACAATCAACAAGCAATTCTCTTGTGCACTTAGCTAAGTCATCTCTCAGCGCTAAAAATGGACATAGCCTATCCTAGCATGGCTGCCTCAGCAGAGGGACAAGAAGTCCTATCAGCAACAGTCTCACAATTGGCACAGCCCAGGGATAATTTCAGATAATGCAGGAAGTCAGTATGCTCAAGGTCAAATTAATTGCAACATAAAGAACATGGCAACAGCAGTGATATTTCCACTGTTTCTTTCATTGGCCATGTTTACCAGCTGGTGGCCAGATGTACAAGTGAACAGACTTCTCCCTGTTGCTATTGAATGCAAAAGTTAATTTCAAGACTAACAATCAACTTAACCATGAAGTACAAGGAAATTACAATCACTGCATGTAGTTGGACAGAAAAGTTACTTGATAACTAAAATGACAGTGAGAAGTTGAGTCTTCCCAGTGTGACACATTTGGCATGCTTTTTGTTATATCATGCTATATAAACGTAGAGCATGGTTGTTTGTTTTTTTTTTTAATAGTAAAGCTATCCTACTGGTATTTTACTTAGAAGTAAACAGGTTTTCATATCCATTTGCTATTGACTTGATTTCAGCATCTCCCAGCCTGGTTATATGACAAAAAACTTTGGTTTCCAGAAATCTGCTCATGGATTTTTTTGCTTCGAAATACTTCATTGATGTGGCAGTAAGAGTACTAAATAAGGACTATCAGGAGAACATTCATCTCCAAAAGAAAATCCATTAAACAAACTAAAATTGTGCTTTGCCCAAAAGCCTGTGAAATGGTAATCGCATAAATTTTCCAGTTAACATTATTTTCCACACACTCACATCATGTACATGCGTGTACTTCTGTATATAGTTGTGTGCAGTACATGAATAGTGTTCTCATGAGCTTCCTATGGTCAGGAGTAATACGAAGGTAGTAATCCAGCACAGTAATCCAGTGACCTCCAGTTGCTAAGTCACTTTCCAGATATTTCTGGACAAGATCACAAAACTCTGTTCATTTATGTTTATGATCTAGTTGAACTCTTCAGTAACAGATGTTAAATGAAATAAAAAGTAATGACTGGAGACAAGGAAAGATAACATCTTAGACAGGTTCATTATGCTAGTCCTCAAGTGGACTTAGAGACAGTCATGGACATGAGTGTTGCATTCTCTGTCAAAAGTCTGTTAGCAAATTGATCTAAAAATCTTAATGAATAGCCATTCATCACTCTAAATCTTTTCTAGAAAAATGCACCATGTCCAGTAAAGATCCTAAAGATCCTGTGCTTCTTTTCATAGTAGACTTCTGCTCAGATTCATATCCCTCTGCGGTGATTTGGTCTAGACTGCAGGAATCACAGAAAAATCATATTTCTACCTAAATTATCCCACATCATCTCCATCCCTTGTTAATGTTCAAGTAATATGGAGCACACCGGTCTTTGCTCTTCTATAGTCACCAAATTCCACAAAGTCGTGAGTGGACATTCAGTAAAGATTGCCTATTACTATAACTTTCACAGCATAGGGGAGACTGAGTCAAAGTCCTCAACCTCAACAAGAGAGCACAATTTTTTTTTTTTCTTTTTCTCCTCAGTCTTGGATGTGTGTCAATGGTCACTGAGACATGGACCAAAATGCCATCTCAGGTGTCTTATATGCAATAAATCCAAAGGGCTTCACATCAGGATGAAACTGAAGTTTTAAAAAGCTGAAAAGAAATTAAGGAACAGGGAAGCTCCTCTTGTCTAAGATCCACTATAGGGAGGTAAGGCTCCCTCTGCACCTCTCTTGCTCTGAGCAGATGTTAGTTTCTATTCATACCAAGGGAGATCAGTGCACATAAGGCCACTGGTGTTTAGAAAAAGCATTTGTATCTAGTTCCTGTTTTCTATTTTTATGGTTCAAGTGCCCAGAATGCACTTTCTTTCATCTTTTGAAAAGCTTTCACCAGTCCCATTCACCTCATCCTCTCAAACACCCTTCAGTTTCTTTAGGGGTTTTTTTGTGGTTGATTTTTTTTTTCAAATGTGCTATGATTGAATTTGCATTTTGAAGCTTTCTATTCACTGTTATATATGGAACACGTTAAAGCTTTGATTTCCACTTACCACCAAAAAGAGATAAAAGTAAACACACAAGCAGTAAACAAGCTCCTTTTTAGTGGAAATACACTGCAGATAGAATGTAGAATTGATGAGTACACAGTATCAGCAATGAAAAATTCTATTTCATGTGTAGCACAACAAAATTGAGAAAGTTCTTTTATCTAACCAGTGTTCTCACTGACACCTGCAATATAATTGTATAGATATCTATTGTGCCTATTTTGCTTTGCATTTATATTCCTCCTACCCTTCACTCTTCCTACTGCTCTGCTTTGTTTTGTTGTTTGGGTTTTTTTTTTAAATAACTATGATTAACACACAAATTATAATTCATAAGTTCACCATTTCTTCAGTTACCCTTCCCATCCACTCCCAGCATTATTTCTCACTTTAACACAACAGTAACTATTGCAATCAAATAAAATGGTCCTCTCAATCTTGCTAGGAGTCAAAGCTAAGTCAAAATTAAATGAAAAATCTCTACTATTTCAATTGCTTGATCACAATGTTTGTCTCTTTCCATTCCAATAACCACTAGATGACAATATGGAAGAAACACTTATTCTGTACATCAAACTCTATCCTTCAGGTAAGTCATTCCCTTAGCCCACTAACTCCTACAGATCATATCTTAAGTCAACATGGTCTTCACATTTCCAAGTTTTTCCTATGCCTAGTATGTGTGTTCTACTTTTCATCAGTTTTCAGTTCATGCCTCTCATTCACGCTGGAAGGGAGAGATGCCATCCAGAGGGACCTGGACAGGCTGGAGAGGTGGGCCCGTGCCAACCTCATGAAATTCAACCAGGCCAAGTGCAAGGTCCTGCACCTCAGTCATGGCAATCCCAGGCACAAATACAGACTGGGCAGAGAATGGATTGAGAGCAGCCCTGAGGAGAAAGACTTGGGAGTGCTGGTGGACGAGAGGCTCAACATGAGTGGGCAATGTGCCCTTGCGGCCCAGAAGGCCAACTGCATTCTGGGCTGCATCAAGAGGAGTGTGGCCAGCAGGTCGAGGGAGGTGATTCTGCCCCTCTACTCTGCCCTGGTGAGACCCCACCTGGAGTACTGTGTCCAGCTCTGGAGTCCCCAACATAAGAAGGACATGGACTAGTTGGAGAGGGTCCAGAGGAGGCCCACAAAGATGATCAGAGGGCTGGAGCACCTTTCCTATGAGGACAGGCTGAGAGAGTTGGGGCCTTTCAGCCTGGAGAAGAGGAGGCTCTGGGGAGACCTGATAGCAGTCTTCCAATACCTCAAGGGGGCCTACAGGAAATATGGGGAGAGGCTGTGATAGGACAAGGGGTAATGGGTTTCAATTAGAAGGAGGTAGGTTTAGATTAGATATTAGAAAAAAATTTTTTACAATGAGAGTTGTAGAGCACTGGAACAGGTTGCCCAGAGAGGTGGTGGATGCCCCATCCCTGGAAACATTCAAGGCCAGGCTGTATGAGGCCCTGAGCAACCTGATCTAGTCAGGGATGTCCCTGATCCTTGCAGGGGTGTTGGACTAGATGACCTTTGAAGGTCCCTTCCAACTCTAACCATTCTATGATTCTATGATTCATACAATGTTGCACAGATCAACTCCTTCCTTTGACAATTTCCTTGTACACTTCAGCTGTCTGGCTTTCCAACTACTGTTGATTTCTTTTCTACTCATCTCCTCACACAGCAGATGTCTGTTGATGAGGACTGTCTATTTCCAATCCATCTGATTCTTAAAGCATCCATTTTTAAAGATGCAGTTTTCTTGCATATGGCAAGAATACTAAACACATATCCATGACATGGTGTAACATGTATTTTTCTTTCTACAACTCCCTACAGTTATTTTTCCCTCTACTGAGTTAAGAGCATACAAAGAGAAGGTCTGGTTCAATTATACTGGTCACACCCAGAATCTAAATGTCCCTTTTTAATTAGAAGCAGAAAATACCTTTCATAGCAAATACAATTTTTAGGATGCACCCATCAGAAAGAGTATATTTATTAAGAAGATGTTTTTAGAGCATCACAGAAGTATGCACAGAGGCGCCTGTTTAGAAGTGAAAGCCTAAAGAAAATCCAGTTTGTGATAAATCATTACATACAATGTGCTTCAGAGGACACAAACATTGAAGAAGTCCATCACCTATTGTTAATATGCCTACTGTAAGTGCAGCAGATCTTTAGTACCAGATAGCAACAAGGATTTAGATAAAGATCTGACTTCATTCCAGTTTAAGTATTTTACATTCCCTAAAATGTTAGTGAACACTGACAAAGATTTATGCACTACTGTTTGAACGCTTTAATGGCTGCCTCTGTGTAACTGTATTTAAATAGTCACATGAGGAAAAATGTGAAAGTAGCTTCCAGTGAAAGCTAGTTATGAAAACATGTCACAGAAGAGTGGCTTCCCAATAGACTACATTGGTATCTACAAGTCAAACAAGTTCAAATGCTGCAGAGGACAGAATGCTTCTACTTGGAATATTCATGAGTTTATTCATATAAATCCATCATCCTGATATTTACAAACAATCCTTGAAAATTAATTGGAAAAGTTACTTGGAGTTTGTTAGCTTTTTTTTTTTTAAAAAAAAACCCCACACGTTTCAATTCACAAGAAAAGTCTTACACAAACTGAACTTATACACAATAGAGCATTTCAAGTTCAGGACACTAAGTACACGATTTATACTTAATCTAATGGATAGACTAAAAACTTTTTGTTTATTTGTTTTTAAAGTTTGGGTTGGTTTTTGTTTGGTTGGTTTTGCTGTTTGGTTTTTTTTTCTTGTTTTGGGATGGGTTTTTATGTTACAGGTGGAATTCATTCAGTTTAGACTGGAAAGCCTTGAATGAAAAACAGGAGGGTCAGTTTCAATGCTTGTCCCACAATAGAAATCCAATCTGCTGCACCTCACTCCAACCCTTTTTTGTTATTTTACTCAAGTGAAATGGCAGTAAACCAATATTTAGAAAACTAATCCCCCAGATTCTCTACCTGCTGGCTCTCTTCTTCTACAGCCCTCTACCAGCCCCTGTAGAGTTATGCAAACTTGGATAACACAGATAAAATAGCACCCTAGGGGATAATATGTTTTTTAAATAAATAAAAATCATCTTTGTTTGTACACATATGTTGTGGTTTTGTTTAGTGAGGGGGGCCCAAGATGGTAGCTTCTGTAGGAAACTGCTAGAAGTCGCTCCCCTTTGTTCAGTGGACTCGGACGGGCCTAGGGTGGACCCGCTGCTGGCCAAGGCCAAGCCAACTGGTAGCAGAATGTTCTGTGATAACGCCTCTGTGGTAACGTATTTAAGAAGGGGAAAACAGAAAAAGAGAAGGAGAAGAGAAGATGTGAAGAAACCGAGCAGGGGCAGAGGTGCAGAGGGGGAGGCGCAGGCCTCCAAGGCCTTGCAGGCCTCACCCTCTGGCCTCTCACCAGGCAGCCAACTGGGCCCAACTCAGCCCAGTCTGGCTGCAAAAGGTGGAGAGGAGATGAGATGGATGATGTGAAGAGATTCTGAGAGGCTTCTGCCAGCCTGTTGCGAAGAACTTTTCTTGTGAGAGAAACAGCTGCAGACACCAAGGTCAGTGAAGAAGGAGGGGGAGGAGTAATGCGGCTCCTGGCCAAGATTCCCCTGCAGCCTGTGGTGATGACCATGGTGGAGCGGGTTGTCCCCCTGCAGCCCATGAAGGTCCACAGAGGAGCAGAGATCCACTTGGAGCCCATGAAGGACCACACACCAGGGGAGGTGGATGCCTGAATGTGGCTGTGGCCCGTGGAGGGCCCGCTGGGACAGCCATTCTGGAGAGACTGCACTCCATGGAAGAGATGATCCATGCCAGAGCAGTTTAATGAAGGACTGTGGCGTATGGGTGGGACCCCACACTGGAACAGGGGAGGAATGTGAGGGTTCTTCCCCCAGCTGTGAAGCATAAAACAACGCGTGATGAACTGACTGCAACCCCCATTCCCTCTTCCCCCCTGTGCCGCCCTGGATCAGGGGAAGGTAGTAGAGATAATGTTAACCTCCCCCACCCATCCCTCTTCCCGAGCTTATCTTGTTCTCTGTCTCATTATCCTCCTGGTTTTAGTAATAAATTAATAATTTTCCCCAAGTCAAGTCTGGTTTTGCCCATGACAGTAACTTTAAGGATTTCTCCCTGTCCTTATCTCAAACCTCAAGCCCTTTTTCTTATATTATCTCCCCCTGTTCTCTTGGAGTGTGGGTGGAGTGAGAGAGAGACTGCATAGCCTGGTCCTGATCAGGGCTGAACTATGACAGCATAATATTCATAACACAAACACTATAGAAAATCAGTGTGTGTGTGTGTGTGTGTGTGTGTGTGTGTGTGTGTGTGTGTGTGTGTGTGTGTGTGTGTGTGTGTGTAGGTGGTGGTGGAAATAAGTCATTTGTGTTTGTGCAACCACAGTCATACATGCATGTGGTACAAAAACCAGCAAAGATGTTGCCATTTCCATTAACAATCTAAGCTTCCAGATTTGTTTTGTCTAATGCTTATTCCAGAAAGTGTTCAAAGCAAGCGGTTCAACCTTTCTGTTACAGTAATAGTTTTCTTTGTCTCTGAACCTAGGAGATACAGTCTTTGCATAAAGCTTACATTAGAAAGGAGAACTGTCACCATGGGATGGATATGATTTCAGTATTTTTTTTTTCTTTCCATAGCTCCATATTGAGGCTCCAGGCAGCAAGTGTATAAACAACAGTTGCTATTTACATTCTACAGGGATATGTAGAAACTGCTTTTGTTATTTATAGTATTTGTGAAATTAAAGCAACAAATTCAGTGTGTATACACAATTGTTTGTAGTAAATTGATTCTCTAGCACTTCCATTTTCAAGAGGGGCACCTGCTATCTTTCTGTTCATTAGTTCTCTTTCAATTATAAGCACTGGAAACATTTTTACTCCTCAATTTGCACAAGACTTATGAATATTGAGATAGAGTTCTATGTGTCCATTGATTAGAGTACTCTACTTGATGTGTGCAACTTGCAGTCTAAAAGAATCACAGATGAAATATCACAACAGCTACTAATGAAGCTGATCAGTGCTTCCATTATATGTTGTACACACTTCAGCCAGTTTGGTATTTTTCAAGCCTTTAAAACATTGAGATTACTGTAAGGCAATTTTAGGAAATAAATTAAGTTAAGAGAGTCAAATAAGTTACAGCAAGAATGCTGATATTAATAACGCTAGTTTATGCATAAACCCAAAGTTCCAATCTTAACACACTTGATTTTATAAGGGCTTCTAGTGACTAAGAATTAGTGATTTTTGTCCTTTTTTTTTTTTTAATTGAAGATTATTAGAGAGCAAAAGGAATATTTTTATTACATTTTAGAGTATTAGCAGAAGTTGAGTTCCCCTTTGTCACACTTTTATGCAAAGCCACAAGAAATAAATAATTTTCCAGCAAGAGTACCAATCAGCATAACTACTTTATTTCATAGAAACTCATTGTATCAGAAGAAGAGCATAATGGATCCTTTTATTTTGTTTAGTAAATCAAACTTAGTCATGTCCCCTTAAAAATACCCCAGTTAAGAGGTCACTTCACTAACAAGATCAGCAGTTTCATTAACCTCAGCTGATCGTTTAACCTTAAGGCTGTTAACAAGTCTAACAAAAAGTGTCCAAATATTTGCTGCAGTGATTACTTCAGAAGAACACAGAATCAGAGACCTTATCTGTAAAAAACAAAAAAAATAAATCTTGAAAGTATTAAATACTTTAAATCATTTGGGGCTTTTTCAAGTCTTCAGAAAAAAGTCACAGAAATTTCTTTGGTATCAAATATATTACTGAACATTACTATCAGTTAAATATTTTTCTGTATCTAATTCTGTCCAGTTACTATATGTTAAAGTTCTACACGGTACACAGAAACTAATAAAAAGCATCCCTCCCCCTCAGAGAAATTTATATGGATGTGAAATTCAACACAGAATTAGGAAAAACTACACGTGTAGATGTATATAAATAACACCCTCTCTACATTGTTTTATAGTATCCACATTTACCCTGATTGAGAGCTTTCCTCTGCCCACAGTTACACACAAAATTCTTGCTGCTACCAACGAGTGATTACCCAGCTGTATGTATGCCCAGCTAACTGTTCACACAATACCAATAGTTTTAATGGCTGCTCACAGATGAATATTAACAATGTGCTCTTTTTGAGCATACCTAAAGGTCTCTCCTGGTGCCTCAACTTCTTGGAAATTTCAATGGACAAGTACAAGTGAAACATAATGAATGGAAGGTGTTGCAGTGAATTAAGACATCAATGAACCTAGAATACCCATGGATTATTTTGTCAAATAGTCTATGTTCATAGATAATTATGAAAGAAAATATTAATTTTGATTCTTAATTACATTTTCATACTGAGAATTAGAATTACTTCACTTCCACAGAATCTCAGTTTAATGAAATTAAATGGACTATTAAAGCATTGAGTTATCACATAAAATAAATTAAGTACAGAGCATAGATTAACACTTTCATAAAATATGGATAGCGCTATAGTACTTCCCCCATGTTTGTCTTTACAAGTGGCTTGTTAAGAATCAGCTACATTGTGAGGACAATTTAAACTTAATAAAGCCAGTGCAACTGAAAAATTACTACAGTTACTACACTTATCTGTTACCACTAAATAGTTATCACACATTAGTCAGAACTTCAGGAATGCAAATGTGTTAATGTGGGTTTTCAATAATAAATTTTATGAAATATGGTATTTTGCCATAAGTTTTGTGAATCAAGACAGGCATACCAGGTGGTGGCAGGAGAAAGCCATGATGCTGCAGTAATGGCTGGAATCCATTATATGATGCAAGTGCTAACACTGATTCTATAAGAAAGTATTCTGAAAACAGATGTTTTAGCATGAAGTTACTTTCATTTTTCTCCCCTAAGAAAAGCTTGCTTCCAAACTGAGGTCCAAACTGTGGTACTGGATGGTACTGGATAAACACAGAGGTAGCAAAGACAAAGGAGAATCAGCAAACCTAGTATTGAAGTTACTGCACAAAATGACATGTAGCTATACCATAAATCAATCCTTACCCTGACAACAAAATGTAAAGAAGTGCTCAAAAGTCAATACTGTAGAAGTGTATGACCAATGGGAACTCCGGTTTCTTCTAGGAATACTCTGAAGTCCACGACACTGATAAGTACAGAGCTGTAGGAAACTATCCTACCATTTTATTACAGCTTTGTAATCTAATGTGTTGTTAGAAATACCAATAGGCATAATTCTAACTGACAGTGGAACTAAGTGCCACCTCAACTAAGAGAAGATCTGCAACCGTTGAAGTACAAGCCACTAAAGGAATGTTTACTTTTCCCAGTTACAGCTGAGGGTTTAAAAGTATACTGCTTCTATCAACCAACTGTGTCTTGCCTACATATGTAAGTCATAATTGCACCGCTATCATGCACGTGCATGTTCTTGGCATTGTCTGTAAAAAAAACCAGCTCCATGTTTATACCACTCGGGCTTCCTCAGGTTTCCAGTACTGAAGACAATACTCACAGCTGAGCCTGGCTAACACTGTATTTGTCATCTAGCAAACTATTGTGAGTGAACTAGCTGCCAGTTCAACCAACAAATTTAGAGGTGCTCCCCCCTCCACCCCCCCAAGGGTGCTGGTTCCTTTGTACAGCTCGAAACAGCAAAACTAATTCTAATGTATATTATGACAACAGTAATCCTAGTCCCACGTAACCCTCAGGCAAACAAAGCATGAAACTGTACTTGAATATTATTCTACTTAAGAGCAGGAATGGCTGGCTGAGTAGCTATTGAATGTTTAACCATGTATTGTGGCAGATAGCCAACGTATTCCCTCTCCTTTCTTTTTCATCTAATCCATAGATAAAATGAAAACTGGGTGTTTACTCTCATTTGGAGGAGAATTTGGAGCAAAAAAGACAATGCCTCTGGCAAGGGGGATGGCAGGTTCTTTGCCAGAAGTACAAAACCTACAATGTATTTTTGGGTTCAAACCTTAAAGCTTTCACTTAAAAAAAATATCTTGTACATTAATTTAAGAGTAAAGGATCTGTAAAGCCACTTTTAAAGCTTGGTCTGTAGGCACTGAAGATTGATTTAGTAATCTATTACCTTTAATAATTTTCAGAGCATGTAACTCAATTTCAAGTTGCTCATGTTTGGTATATCATCAAAATTTCAGATTTCTAATAACATCTGACTATAGCATAAATTGCTGAGTCACAAATTCCAGTTTATTCTAAGGCTATAAAATATTAAACTTCAATCTGCAAGTATTTTCACATGCTGTTAGTTTACTTTGTATAATCAAACATTTACTGTATAGGTATTTTATATTAAAAAAGACTGTTTACATACATACTGATATACTGCTTCTAATTAAAGAAAGTATCAACGACTTCTGCAAAGAGTTTAGCTACTCAGGTTTAGTGAGACCTGAAGTTAACTTTAATAATTATGTTTTACCAGTACTTTGTAAAAATATGACTTAGACCAGATGAGAAGTACTGGAGCAGAAACAAAGTTTGGGACAAATAAATTAAATCATTATTAGAATTTACAGTTTTATTATTAAAGTGTCTGAGATAGTAAAAAAAACTATACAACCTATCATTATTTCCTCAGAAGGTTTCTGTAGGGTGATATTTTTTTTTCCACATACCCTCTCTATCTATCCCTTACTTTTGCCATTCTGTCTTCTAATCTGTGCTTCTCTTCATCTTTAAAATGCTGCCTACAAGAACTTTAATACCATATTACTATAGCAAAACAGCACTATGTTGCAATAACTAATTTGACCACCTTTACAACCTTAGGGGAGACAAAAAAACCCCAAACAACTTAATCACACAAACAAAAAAACATCCTAAAATATTCCATCAACAGCAGACTCCTATTCTTGCCAGCATAAGGTTGGGTTTTTTTTATCACTAGATGGTTGTGCTAAACTTCAAACTTGAAGTTATAGAATAAATAGGATAACCTGCATCAAGACAAATGAGAGCCAGTTCCAAACCCACCATTTTGAACATACCAAGAAGCTTTAGGGTGGAGTTTGACAGATTGACTCACTATACACTGTGCTAGCAGTCCTATCTGTAGCAGTTTCTATTACAACTACAAATCACAAATATTCAGAAAACAATTACCTGTACAGTGCCCCAGTTATTTCATAAGACACAGCATCTGGCAGAATAATTTTCAAAATATATTACAAAAAAAAAAAAAACAAAAACAAAAAACCAAAATACTAAACACATGACTATTTATGGCTCTCATGTACCAATCAGTGGGAAACCGAGTACATGCCATCATTATTGTTTCCTAAATCTGCAGCTTAACTCCTAGCACAGCCAAGTTGTGCTGCTAAAATTAGTGTTTTACAAGAGACTGCTAAATAAGAGACAGAATGTGATGGGTCATTTAGATGAGGGTGCTATGGAATGAAGATTATTCGGTCCTGTTTTCAAAAAATTTAGACTCAATGCAAGATTAAAGGAAGAACAAAACCCTTTCTACTTCAGATATTTTGAACATTGCTGTGGACTGCACCAATATTTCACCTCAAAGTATTCCAGCACTGACCTCCAACTATTTAACTGTTAAAACATCCATTAACATTGTTTGCATCACGTTAGCAATGATGATCACATTAATGTATTTCAGAAGAGGTTTCTAAACTTACTTTTGTACTCTAGTTTTTGGTTAGGTCAACTTAAAACTGCAGTCCTTTGTCAAACAACTTAACTGCAGCAATCATACAATATACAGTGTCAGGAGAGTGTTCAGCATACACATTAGCATGGCATAAATTGATTTACACTGCCTGAAAACAGTGTTTGAGCTCTTGAGCAAAACAATGATGGGGGAAATATGAATTTGCTATCATGTCTTCCAAAAAGACTTTTTTTAGTTACCTGTTCATCCTGTCTATAAAAACAAAAGCCTGTTAAAAAAAAAAAAAAAAGCACAGATATATCTTTTCTAACTGAAATTAACTTTTACATCAGTCTTCCAAGTCAAGTAAGAAGCAGCAGCGGATGCCACTTGTACGAATGAAGAAAGATAGTCTCTCAGCTGTTTCCCTGCCCGCCCCTGCTTCCCAGTCTTCAAAGGTTTTAAAGCATAACAGCAAAACAATAGAGAAACATGATAGGCTAAGTATATGCAACTCGTATCAGTTGCGTTTAGGATTCACATTTGACAAACAGTCTTTGGTTGCCAAACTAATACCTGTGTACACACACGTACATGAATATTAGTTTAGCAGTCAACTGTCTCGCTTAGAATTGAAATTCTATGGTAGAGAGTACATACTGTCTAGCCTCCAGACAACATTAATTCTGCAGTTTGTTTACAAGACAAAGTACTAAACAGTTAGCAAAGATGGCAAACAAAAGGCCAATGTGCTGTGGCAACTTGATTCAAAAATCAAAGATCTCTCAGGTGAGTTATTAGATAACTTTTCCAGGTAACCCAGTTATCACCACTTGTCTGGCTACTGTGTGGCAACACAGCAAAATGCAGGAGGTTTGCCTAAGTAAGGGCTGAGATTGAAGAAAGCACAATGACATAGGGAATAACCACTCAGGCTTCCATAGATGATATATTTGCCAGAAGCATGAGATGGTCATTTGAGTGCGACAGGTGAGAACAGACCCAGACCCTGAAAAGGTACAGAGAGGGAAGCGGAGAAGCCTCAACTGAGAGCCATGCTGTCAGCCTGGGAACATCACCCCTTCAGAGCAAAGAGTGCATTTAGTTGGAAAGTTGTATCTCCTTCTAACATGCATTGGGATGCAGGAGCCCAACACTGCAGAAGCAGAACCTTGCATAAATAAAACCAGCGCTCTGAAAGGATCAACTCCACCAAAGCTGAGCAAATGACCTCTTGCTATTTTTATAGCCCTACACTCTGAGGACAAACTGAAATTTTAAAATGCCTTAATTTTTTTTTTTTCCAAAATACCCAACCGGTGGTAGTAGTATTCTGAGCAAAAGACTCACATACTAGCCAGATTAACTTGTTTGAGCTCTCAGAAGTAACCATTTACTCAGTTTGATATAGTGCACAAATTGCTCTCTGCAAGTGGGATGCTTACGTCCCAGATGACCTACAGATGATGGCAGTGTCTTTGCAGATTTATTGGTAGTTAGTGCTGTCTTCCGAAATGAGTGTCTGTAGAGTCAGAGAATGCAAAACATATCTAATTAAACAGTCAGTGAAACTATTCTCACAAGCAAGGTGGATTAAGTTACACAAAACCAACAGGAATAATTTCAGTTTTTAAAGTCATCTATAACATGGGATAGCTGTGAGCTTAAGAGAAATTAAGCCAGCTTTTACTTTGTCAGATCTAAGAAGAGACCTTACTTTCCACCAAAGACCATAATATGCAGACCCAGGTCTGTGTTGAGTAATATTCACTACACCATTGTCCTCTTTTAGATTTGCTGCTGCTTCAAGTGAGCAGTGTTAAAAAGAACCAGAGCTAGCAGTGGAGGGTGAGTGGACCCAGAAATAGAGTTTTAGTTGCTGACACGCCATTATGTAGTTTTTGTTTTCTTAAATTTTGACTCATTTTGTAGGTTTTCTGGGACTCTAACATAGCATATCAACGCTGATTCAGTGTTGTCCTTGAACAAACAGAGTTCAGTACACAGACAGAACACTGAAAGCAGCAATTTAGGTTCTTCCTCCTGCCCAGTTTCTTTGGATGAATGCTGAAAAATCTCACAGGAGAAAACTGTTGGTTTTGAACAGAAGAGATAATGAACAGCATGCTTTCTCTGTTCAAGAACTCACTACTCTCTACAACATTAGTGAATGAGCATCTCTATCAACCCCAAAACTATGTTTTCCCCTTTTCTGAACCTGCCACCCACACTTTACTGCTAAAATTGAACCAAAGAAGGTGGCACACACAAATTTCAGATATGTTGGACTGTTCATGCATAAATTCAACCTTTTTAACAACTGGAAAATTTCTTTCTCCTTTGTTTCTTCCAAGATTTCCAAGTAATTGTTTTCCTGAAACAATGCAGAAGTCTGAAGGACAGCCAACACTCCTCAGAGTTCTTGTTTTGGTGGAATTATTTTTAGCTTAAGTCTACTGATACATACTGCTGTATAAAAGCTTTTGCTAGCCTGTTATCTCTAGGTAAAATATGGGACAGCAATGACCTATAAGTGGGATCTTTTACATGAAGGAGCCAAAGCAATCCCTCATTAGAGAAACAAATAGTTATCTCCTAGCAACTAGATAGCATTTACTTTCCACAGAATTTTAAAGAAATTGTCCTTGAATGTCTGTTCCTGCTTGGGGAAAACAAAAGTGGAGCCTAAAAAATAATTGTACAGTAAAATAAAAGAAAGGCACAGGGAAGTCTCAATGACTGAGTCTAATTCCTTTGTCATTTTCAGCTTTTTTTTTTTCCAGCTAATAACTTCTGACTAATGTATCAGAACAAGTTTTAATGATAATTGTGGGTTAGTTTAAATTTGCTTCCTCTTTGATCTGAAGCTATATTAAAACCCCAGACGTGATATGTTTTACTACCCAAGTCACATCCTGCATTCAGAAGTCACCTCTATGCTAAGTATAGCAATAACTCAAGATCCTAGGACAGCCCATAGCTGTTTCTCAGTTGCCAGACAGCCGAGGGTATGGCACAGATCTGTAGCAGTGGTAAGAGGATTTAAACGCCTGATATAGGACAGACATTTTTAGCTTGCAGAAGATTACTCAGCAGCGGCAACTATCACGTAGTAGAAAGGGGACATATTCAAAGGGTGCAAAAAATGCTTGAATACTGAATTTGGTCTACTTTACCAGCTAGTACCTGTAAGACTGAGTGAAAGGAGTTTAAGAAAGTACATGAAGAGGAGCAGTGCAGTAGAACCCCAAAACCTCAGAGCATCACCTAGCTATGCAGACAGCAAAACTCTTCCTTCAGCTAGGCTGCCACATCAAGTGTTATTGACACAGACAGTTGAGCCATGTTTCTGACACCACACCGTGAAATAAGCTGAAAGAGATGATAGCTGCAAGGCATGAAACACATGACTGCAAGGAAAAGAAAAGCCTCCCAAAACCCCAGAGTCTCAGTTTAGCACTCAGCAGGAAACACCCCTCTTCTACCAGGTGAACAGCTGCTGCATACTTCCCTGTGATTTAAAAGCACAGCTATTAACTAAATGCAATTTGGCAGAGGCATCCACTGAACCTCCCATCAGTTTGCACATGCTGAGACACTCAAACTGTTTATGTTCCATCAGATGGCTTTTAAGCTGGTTTTGGCATTCAGACGTAGTTATAGTCACAGCAATCCTATTCTGGGCAGTGCAGACAGCACGTAAAAGGTCAGTAGCAGGTTTTCAGCCTCAATGGCAGCAAGGCTGGTATCTGAACTAGTACCCTCATAATAGTAAGACTCTCTAGAAGCTCAGAGGAGGGCAAAAGTCCCAGATAAACAATATATTTTTCTAGGTCAGTCTTTCATACCCTCAGGTTTGATCCAAAACTACTGACATCCACAAAAAAAAAAAAAACCTGTTGAAATAAGTGTGTAGCTTTGCAGACCCTATCATTCAACCACTGCTGCAGAAAAGTCTTTCAGCCTGAGTCATTCAAATGACAGTATGTAATTAAAGGTGCAGATACCAAGACAAGCTGCTCCTCATCCTCTCTTTCACCTTCCCCATTACTTGAATGTCCAAAAGCTATCACACACACACCAAAAAAAAAAAAAAAAAAAAAAAAAAAAAAAAAAAAAAAAAAAAAAGCAAAAAAGCAAAGAGAAATTACTTGTTCTTTATAAAAAAATTTAACCTACTTAGAAAACACAAAAGTTCTTTTGTTTATGTCACTTAACTCCATATAGGTGAACTGCTACAGACAGGCTGAGAGAGTTGGGGCTGTTCAGCCTGGAGAAGAGGAGGCTCCGGGGAGACCTGATAGCGGTCTTCCAGTACCTCAAGGGGGCCTACAGGAAAGACGGGGAAATGCTGTTCAGTAGGGCCTGTTGTGATAGGATGAGGGGTAATGGGTTTAAATTAGAAGGAGGTAGATTTAGACTGGATATTAGAAAAAAATTTTTCACAATGAGAGTTGTAGAGCACTGGAACAGGTTGCCCAGAGAGGTGGTGGATGCCCCATCCTTGGAAACATTCAAGGCCAGGCTGGATGAGACTCTGAGCAACCTGATCTAGTCAGGGAGGTCCCTGCTTCTTGCAGGGGGGTTGGACTAGGTGACCTTTGAAGGTCCCTTCCAACTCTAACCACTCTACGATTCTATGATTCAAGAAGACTTAATGGCCAATTACTGATTTGAGATGGAATAGTATCAACAGTGCATGACAGAGGTTGCTAATGAGTTACCTCCATGAAAAAAGATTCATGAACCAGATGTTCAGGAAACACTACTTTTACTATAAGGTCTTAAACAAGGATTTTTAAAGCTGCCTTCTTTACACAACTCCTTACTGCTTGCTTTTCAAGAGTTACGAGGTTTAATTTCTGGTTTACAACTCAGGAAAGAAAAAAAACCAAACCCACAAACATTTCCTTGTTTCCCTTACTAATTATTTTGTGATGCCATAGACTATATCAATCAGAACAGAGCCAGTAGTACAGCAACATTTAATGACATCCATCACTTCTGAGTCTTCCTGTAAGGCAGTTGTGTGGCATAAAAGGTACTTATTAATAAGATGAAAGAAAGTAAAGAAGCCAGATTACCTGTTGCAATACTACTGCAAATACAAAAAAAAAAAAAGGGTTTGCATTTGCTTTCAGTCAACATATGTTGTAAAAAAACACCTAATTTGAAAGAATACCTTCCCCTGTTCTTTTACTGTAAGTTACATGAAGCAAAAAGTTTCCTTAGTGGGAAAAAACACAGAGGATACAAGTTTGAAAACATTTTCTTCAAATAATTTTGAATAACAGTTTTTGGCTTAATCACTATTCAATGAGTGTTAATGTTATGGCAAATATTCATGCTTCTGATATTTCCTTTCTTTCTAAAAGGATTCAGATCTCCTGACCAACTAACCTCTCAGGATATGCAGCACATAACAGGGGAGAGAGGACTTCCTTGGAAAAGATCCAGAGCTGCAACTAGAGGTGAAGCCAATTATTGTTCAATATCAAACAATAGCTAATTTTGTAGTAACTGAAGGGAAGACATTATTATTGTGTATCTCATTTAGAGAAGTATTTCTTCATATCTTTCTTATAAGGCTACTGCACAATATAAAATGACAATAAATATTACAAGGACAATAAATCAAAAAAAGAATAGAAAAATAAAGATTAAAGAAAAAAGAGTTTAAGTTAAAATGTAAGCCAACTTTGAATGTATGAAAATTAAATGGCTTTGAATGAAATTGTAAAACATCATAGATTTCAAAATTCAGTGCAAAATAAGTTGTTTTCTTTCTGAATGAAGGAGGCCGTAGATGGAGCATAACAAAAGAGGAGCAGAGAAGTAGCCCAATAACTAGCTGTATTTACTTACGTGTGCTTGAACACATGCACATTATTGGAGAAGATCAATAACGAGCATGGACTCATTAGTGCTAGATACAATATATGTATATCATATCCATATATGTACTACTTTGTTTAAGGATGACATCTTGTGTTTCTGAACCTGAATTTTTAATGTCAAAGCACTGAAAAAAATACATAAATCACCCATCAGCCCCAGCTTTCATTGCCAAGAAGACTGTCAGATTTGAGATTCTCCTTTACTTTTCCCTCTACCCCTAAAAAAGCAGAAGCCTTAGAATTAATTATGTTAGTTATGACATAAGTTAATTATGGCAATTAACATGAGGATACATTTGACCGTGAAGTCACTGTAGCCTCCAGTTCTGACAGAAACTAGCATCTGTTCCAATAACCTGCTGTAAATTACATCCTTAGAAAAAACAGCAGGTTAGTGTCTTCATCATAAATAGCCTCCTCCTTTTTTTTAATCACCAGTGGTGTATCTCCATATAGATATGTATACATTTATGTCTATACATATGCACAAATATGTATGTCTATACATACTTGCATATTTATGTATCCTGACCAAGGATAAAGTGTCCTTTCAGTTGTAGATAGTTCTAAGTTTTTGAATTCTCTAGCTTCACAGTTTTAGTTATACTGCAATACTTGCATGATGACATTCAAGAATGACCCATTCTATGAATCAATGACAGCAATGCTTTGTACACCCACTCAGTCAATGCAAGCTCACTCGCATGCTCCAGCTGAGAATCTGGCTCCTTATTTCCACAAACAATGAAATCAGGCAAATCCTTTTTGGCATGTGTAATGGAACACTCCTACACATTATTTTGCAATATTCATAGCTCCTGTCTAAAATGCTGGTTTTCATGCACTCAATAAGATGTTTACTTTCAAATAAGAAATTAGATTCTTGACAGAGAACTGTACTCTAAGTCAGAGTGCCTAAAAATATTTCTTCCAGTCCATTTCAGTGGCACCACATGATGCTCCACCACATGGAATTAAGGAATTCATTCTGATAAGGCCCTAGGGCATCAAAGCAATTGTTAGTAACTTCCCAGATTTCATAATATTATTATAAATTATAGTGTGTAACAGGGACAAGTACAAGTACAAGTGATTCCCAGGTGGCTGCGGGGATGAAATTCTTCCTTTCTGGTTCCAAAAGCAGTTTGCATTAGAGCTCTACTGCTGGATGCCAGGTGGGCTTTTTGATCTGTATGCACCGCCATACATGGAGGCCTTACATTTTTTTAAAACAAAAACTACTCTGCAACACACATTTTATGCTTTGTGTGAATTCTGCTTGTTCATTCATTGCACAGGCAAGAACTCTGATGGTTCGATATTATACTGGAGTCCCATAGCAAGCACCGTCAACAACTACTTTCTATATATTAAGTCATATTTCACTAGTGGCACAAGATGCTTTCTTTGAAAAGAAAGTCAAGTGAAATCATGAGCTAAATTGAATCATAGTGAGTTAAAGCCATGAATATAGTTAGGTCAACAAAGCCACTGGAATAAAACAGATCTGGCTTTATTACCTTCATATTTATACCACTGCACAAAGCAGGTCTAGTGTAGATAGCAATGTAACAGCAGTATTCCCTTCTATACGCAATGTGTAGCGCCATGCACAACTACAGGCAGAGTTAAGGTTATACTGACAGCTAAAACTAAGATTTCCTTCACTGTAGGTCACTTGAGTCTAAGACAGCAATACTACTTAAAAATACTTAGTTTATATTGTGTATATATTGTATAATGTATGCATATATATAGAAGCATATTAAAGCTTATACTTTGATGTATGATATTTATGAGAGCATTTTGCACTAAATCTTTCCTTAATGAGTCTTATATGAGGGTATTTCATGATTAAATCATCTGGATCCTTTGTTCACAACTTTAATTTGCTTATTTACTAGAAACAAATTTTGGAGCAATTTGGTAGTATTTTACAAGTACCTTCTTGAAATTCTGCTGAGAAGTTTCCTCCCTGAAGTGAATGGTTTATTTGCTCAAGTGGGCAATGAAACTAGTAGCTGTAGGATAAAGGACTTGCACCCTGTTGGCAGAAAGTTCCTGTTTTAATGACTAAAAAAAGGGCTACTGCTATAAGATGCCCTCATCCATAAAATAAGGAAGTAGAATAGGTGTGCCTTTTTCCCATTAAAATGTAAACTAAAACTGCATAGCAATTACATTTGAGGCTTGCAATGAGATAGCTGAGTTTTTAAATAAGATTGTAAGATTAAGAATAAATTTTACAATAGTATTAGTAGAACAGCAAATTAATAGCTACAAATCAACTATAGAAAACACTGCCCATCCTCTGATGAAGAAAAAAAATAACTACAGCAGGGAGGAGCCTCTGAGACAGGAACCTTGATTATCCAAGCACACACTTGCCATCTGATCTTGAATGCTGGCAATCATTTAGATAATTATTATATTGGTGGCCCAGCGCTTCCATATGTTCCATTAAACAAACCTCTGGTGTTATGAACAGGCTGTAGGCATATCTAGTAGAACAGAAAAGGAGATACTTGAACTCCTAAAAGAGGTGCAAAGCTTAATGAAGAAGAGTTAATGGCAACACATGATCCCAAATATCAGCTAAACCAGGCAGGGCCTAGATAGCTTAGCCTTTGAAAGACACGAGGTGTTTTCAAACTAACGTGGGCGATTCAGGAAAGTGGCATCTTTGCAAATTCAGCAGTGAATCTAACTTTTTAAAAATAATCACATGGTATAACTTAATGTAGGACAGTGGTATGTTTGTGGCTTAAAGGTATCCAGACCACAGAAAGCATGTATGATTTTGCAACTTTATACATGCTTTACTCAAACATTTCGCACCTGGGCTGGAACATTTATCTGTCCCTTCCTTCCACCTCTGGAAGGAGTGAATGAGTTAAAATAGTAGAACCTACCTGATTTAGTCAATCTCTAAATTCTGGATCGGTGTTTCCATGGATGACACAGCCTCTTCGTCCCCCAAATAATTTCACTGGGTTTGCCACTAGGTTTGGGCACAGAGAGGTTCTTCTCCAGACCTTTCACCACCAGAAGTTTATGGATTGATAAGTTTTATACAGTTGAAAGAAATACAACACATTTTGTGTTGGTTAAATGTATGTAGGAACTATGTATGTAATACTTATAATAATAGACCAGTTTGAAAGTTTACACATTAAAGACGCTTGTAGGCATCACTTGCACATGCCCATGGTTTTTCATGGTAACCTGAAATATTTTGACATCTTTATCTCATAGTGCTTTAATTTCTTCAGCATCAGATGCTGTACAGCTGCAGATTCAGAGGGGTCTACTACTGTATGACCCATTATGGACTCCAGCCATATGCTCGTATGCCAAATTGGTAGTTAAGCACTCCCTACTGGCTGGATATGACAACTGCTACTTGATTCAAAAGACCTTTAATTGTCACATCACAGCACATTGATCATGCAAAACTTGGTAGAGTGCTCTAACTTTTCATTGTGTTTTGCATAAAGTACTGTCATTATAGTTTGTTACTATTCAAATGTGGTATCAGGTGTCATTTTTATTCTCTTCCAAACAGCTGATGATCCCAGGCACCAAAGCTAGCAGCATGCTCTGCTGCAGGGACCATTCAACATCTGCTGTCATCCCAGCGTCCTATGGCACACAAGTTATTCCTTCTTGCAAACCTTTGTTTTCTTTAAGATTTCAGTGAAGAGCTACTGAGCTGTTTGTCAGTGATGATAGTAAGGGCAAAATAAACAAGTAACTATCTGTTTTTATGACTCAATTGAATGCTTGCTTGAAATATTCTTCCTGTGCGTAACTGGTGAGAACAGATCAGGTAAGTGGCCAAAAGAGCTATTCCTTAAGACTCCATTGTTACCTTGCCATTACAGATAGGCTTGCCCTGGTGCACTAGATTTTGTGACTTCTATCTACTTCTTCTGGGTTTACCAATGAATACCACAGAATTCAGCAGCTTTGCATGAAGTTGTCATTGTGGAAAGAGCAGTTAAATAGCTCTAATACTTCATGTCACAATTACCAGCATGCTGTGAAATCTCATTCTCGTAAAACCTTCCATATTTTTTTTTTTAAATGTAACAGTTCATGAACAGCTCTTTGAAAAGCAACTAGCCAGTCTACAATTTTTTCCTCTTAGCAGACAATTGAAATTAATAACATCACACAGCTCACAAAGGCTATAGCAAAACGTTACAAATTTTAAGTGAATTATCAGACCATTCTGCATTCTAATGCATCTCTTGATGACTTTTCATTCCTACCACTTGGCAAAAAGCAGTATTTTGTTATTTCAAGAACAAGTACTTCACACTTCAGAAAGTTACAGTCTTACACTAAGTATGAAAAAGAGCCAGAAAGACACAATTTGGATTAGTATTTCAAACGGAGTTTTAGTGTTTCATTATGAATATTTCAGATAAGGGCGTGTAAAAAAGTAGAAAGTCAGAAGGCCAGGAGTCAAGTACTGCTTCTAGCTAGATTCAGCAAACAGACTCTAAATATAGCACTTACATTTCATTTAGTGCCTCCTGTCATGTCAACAGCCCTCTCTGTTGGAAATTACTATTCTAGGGAAGAAAGTTAGACAAATACATTTTTTTATAGCCCCTCTTATTGCTTCACACAAAATACAATGCTTTTTCTTTCAAGACCACACATCTAGTTACAACTTACTAGATTGCCTGTAAAGGGTACAGGCTTACACAAACGTTAAATAAGAATCCACTTGTTTCTGTCACACATTGCTGAATGAATGGCAAGTTCCTTCAGCCCTTTACATTTAGGGCTATTTTATCTTGACTGCCAATGGGCCTTTTGTGCTTCCTTCCCTTTCTTCCATGCCTTCCCACTTCTTTTGGTGTCTCTTCCAGGAGAAGCCTTTCAAAACAGCAGTTTTTCATCAACTGGGTAATAAGACTAGACAGTGTTAAGGACCATCTGCACTGTTGTAGAGCAAGTCAAGATATGGCTGCTGTAATCCCCATATAGCTTCACCTGGCTACTGCTTTTTTTCCTAAAGACAGTGAATAAAACCAGAAGTGGGGAAGAAGTGCCAGAGAGAACTGACAGTCAATACCTCAGCTTAAATAAAAAGGTAGTTTATAGTTTATCCCATTAGACATTTTTTCCCCCCCAACATCTTGATACGCTTTGAGGTCTCAGTGAGGCAGAAAAATGATCATGCTATTTGTATAACAGCTACCTGAATAATCTTTCAACAGAGAAGAAATGCTTCCATCAATAGCAGTGAGCAACCACTGTAGACCACCTGAGATTTCAGAGAAATCACTCTAACAGGCAAGAACTGCAAGTTGAGAACGGTACTCACCCTCTTGTGAGATCTTGCCGATAAGCCAGGTCATGCCTTTCTTTAAATATGGAGATTTACATTAAAAAACTAACAGATAGAATTGTGCAATTTCCTTGTATTATTCAAGGCACTTCGACATACTCATCTTTCCCCTAAAAATTAAGTCTTAAATGCAGAAGTAATAACTGTTGCTAACATAAAACAGCACAAATGATTCAGTGTGACACAGAAAAGTCAGTCTCTGACAAATGAAGCAACTAAAACAGAAAACCTAAACCTTCTCCAACAGAAGTAAAAAATTGGCATTTTCTTCACTCTCAAGTGCTAGCACAGCTGTGGAACAGTCAAAAGCAACCACTGAGGCTTAATAGGGAGCTTTGGCTTGCTTGAAGAGAAGTAGGTGATGGCTTCCCAAACATAGCCTGTACACAGCAGATGCTCTTACAGAAGCTTGTTCATTTTAGTACTGACAGCAACCAACCACCTAGTGTTCCCCTGCACACACTAAAGCTTTACCTTTAGGCATGTTCAAACACTGGTAAAATACTAGAAGTTACAAGACTCAATTAGTCTTTCACAGCTATCTGTAGAAGTTTAATGCCTATATCTTACCCAGCTGTTTAATCCTTAAAACTCTGAAGGCAGCTGTAAGGCACAGTCAGAGACTCTGAAGATGGCTAGAGGGAAAGCTCTATCTACCACTGCAGCTGCTTCGGGCAGGACTCTAAAGCAGACATCCTCTGCAACGGTGATGTAAAGAGATTTTTGGATACTTTCAACCTTACTTGTGCTAAAGAGTCCTGCATAAACAAGCATAACTCATCTGCATAAGCACCACAACTCCAGTATTTCAGCTCAATCACACAGGCAGCGATTCTAAGAAAAACTCAGCTGCTGCATCTGCATAGCTCAATTACACATGCACTGTACAGACAGCATGCTTCAAAAGTGCTGCTTTCACTTCAGAGCAGCTGAGCACCACAGAGCTGACTGAGGGAAGGGAGCACACAGATATATATTACTGAATAAAAGAAAAAAAAAAATCTCAAAACCAAGAAAGCCCAGAGTTACATTAGCAAAGAACCCTGTCAGTTCAGGGACATACTTACAGCACAGATTTAGATTAAGAAGAAGGACAGGTTACTCCACTGTCCTTCTAGTCACTTAACATAACTAGATCTCCTATACAGATTAAAAGCACTTTAACTTGCTTTTGAGAAGCTTATATTTCATCATTCAAGGACCTGTTAACAAAGTTAGTCCTTGAACTTTCTTTGTTGCACTTCTCCCACATTCTAATTCTGGGCTTAAATTACAAGCTACTTAGACATACAATGTACTCCTCAGGAAGAAAAAAAAAAAAAAATCTAACTACTTTCAACACAGTAACATCACCTCACCTACCAAATTAGCTCCTTGCTTTGTTCTCCAACACTCTTTAGAAACCCCTGCCCCTTCAGCAGTTTCTAAATACAACACTGACTCACCCATTCCCCCTGTATTTGCAGCTGGTGAAATCAATTAGAATTAAGGAGGTTAATTAGAATCAAATGCTTTAATTTCCACTTTGGTCTGGTTTCTGTCATCCCAGGAATGTAAGTAAGAGTGAAGTCATATTTGGAAAGAAAATTTGATCTCTTCAATAATTCCTCTAATGTTTTCCTCTAGCCATATATAACTAAATTGTGCAAAGTAGCTTGAAAGAAAAGGCTTTGGTGGATAACAAGTTGGCTGTGAGCCAGCAACGTGCCCCTCTGGCAGAAGCAGCTGATAGCCTCTTGGGCTGCTGAGTGTTGCTAGCAGATCAAAGTGGGGATTCTTCCCCTCTACTCAGCCCTGGTAAGACACATCTGGAGTGTTTGGTCCAGTGCAAACCAACCCAAACCATTCTATGATTCCATGCCATACCGGCTGCAAATCCAGCAAAGGGCCAGTAAGATTATTAAGGGACTGGGGCACTTCTCATATGAGGTCCAAGTTGAGAGAGCTTGGACTGTTCAGCCTGAAGAAGAAAAGGCTCGTGGCGATCTCATCAATGTATGTAAAAATCTGATGGGGAGAGACAGATGGAGCCAGATCCTTTTCAGTGGTACCCAGGGACAGGACAGAAGGCAGTGGACACAAACTGAAATACAGGAAATTCTGTTTAAGTGTAATAAAACATTCTTCTTGTGAGTGCAGTCAAATACCGGCACGGGTTGCGCAGAGAGGTTGTGGAGTCTCTATCCTTGCAGATGTGTCAAACCTAAATAGATGTGGTCCTGACCTACTGCAGCTGACCACACTTTGAGATGGGGAATGGATTAGGTGGGCTCCAGAGGTTCCGTCCAACCTCATTTGTTCCGTGATAACTGTAATGTGCTACAGTAATTTTGAAAAAACACCTTCTGCAAAAATATAATAAATGTGAAATATTCCAAATATAACAAATCTCCATAGCTGCCAGAAAAAAAAAAGTTTCTGCATAAAGAGAACTACTCTTTCAAGTACTTTTGTACCTTTTAAGATAGAGAAGTCAAACAAGTATGATTTTAAGGGAAATGACAGGAAAGTGTCTATTTTTAAGCTTGTAAGAGAATATTAAATTAGCAGTCATGTAATGAAACAAAGCTGTTCCGCTAATAATCTTCTCTCCTGAGACTTGCAAACCAAGTTCACTCTTTTATGAAATTCAACTCTGTAAGGATTATTCAGTGTGAAAATGCACTTGAACTTGCAATTCAAATATTCACAAATATTCCCCTGAAGGTTTCTCTTAAGGCATTTCTGTGGTTGGGTTCAATTATCTCTCCAGTATCTTAACCCAATTCTATTAATTGCAGAAAATGTAAAATAGGACCCCGTTGCATGTTTAACCAGAGAAGCAGGAAAGACTGAGGAATGAACACATTCAGCATTACAGCTAGGTTGTAAGATTACAGAATGTGAATGAAGTTATTCTGGTTTTCACTTGATGGTTTCTATTAAAAAAGAGGCAGAACCATCTTGGGAATTTATGTCTTTTAGGAAATCTGTAAATAATGCAGCCTGTAGTACTATCATTGTAGAACAATAGTGTTTGAAAAAAAAATGAGTTTGCTTCATGAGAGAATTATTCACAGTATCCAGGTCTCTAAGTAGGTAGCCCAGTCTAGTTAAGTTTTCTCACTGAAGGTCCAGTGCCTGAACATTTGAAAATAGACTCTAAAATAAGAAGAAAAGGATGAAACTACCTATTCATACACTGACAAGCTTTTATGTGTTTGGATGGTAGAGAACAAGTGACTTATTCCTGTCTCTGTTGAAGTTACTGGCAAATTTCCCATTCTCTTTAATGAAGGGAGGGACAGTCTCTGTCGGCCCCTGAGGATGAGAGTTATTCATTACAATAAAGGAATGTGGGTCACTGTGAAAAAAGACCAAAGGGTTGAATCAAGAACACACAGCAAGATGCTGTGATGCTCCTTTCTCTGTGAAACCCTGTGTTGTGCACTGTCACTTTTCTGTGGAAGTCAGTCAGTCCTCTTCAAAGCCTGACTGCCAGAATGGCACCTCACAGGCAAATAATCCAAGATTCAAATCTTTTAAATGGGGTGTCTGACGTCTGTCTTCTTTCCCTTCCAAAAGAAGTTAGCCATATCCAAATAATTAGTACTTTCTTATGAGAAAGAGATTTTCCAATGCTGGCCTCTAATTAAATCCATGCTGCACAAGAATCCTGTTACTGAGATGTTGTACGCTGTCCTTCCATAACCACCCCCCAAAAACACTGCTGTGCACGGTGAGAAAGCAAACAGGGCCTCAACTCCTTGTAATGCTGGATTTAGTGACCACATAGGCTGGCTTCTGAAAGTACCTTGATAAATACTTATACAAATTTTTTAAAAGAGGATGTAAACTAAAAATGCATTAACTGGAAACATTTCTGTTTGCCTGTTTGTTTTGATAGAATAATATATAATTCGAAGCAGTCACTCTCCCTGAAGAAAATTTAATATTATTTTAAAATTTAAATGACTAAAGGATAAACAAAATTCAGAGTGTGCTATTTATTTCTTTTTGTTCTTTTACATAGAGTTTAAATATGGAGGACCAATCTAAAAATTTTTAAATCACAAAAGGATAACAGGTTCTTTTTTTGTGTTATATATCACATCAGAAATCAAATTGACTAATGGGCTTTCCCATTGCCTTTCAAAAGTGTTATTCTGTGAAGGTTTTATACTTGAGAGCTTTTTTAAAGGATATTCTGTGGGGAAAAAAAGGGATGACCACAACAACCAGTGAACCCCACAGGAGATGCGTGCTGACGCCCTAGACACAACGAAACAACCAGGGTGCTGTACCTGAGCAAGGCAGGCATGGCTCAGAGCACTCTCTGTCAGGGCAGGACTCCAGCTTATTCCTAAATCATTGCTGCAAAAGAGGACAATTTCTGCATCATCCACCATGATGAAGAAACACTTCACCTTTTCCTTGGGGCTGTTTCTCTACCAGAGTGCAGCAGGCAACTGTTCCAGTAAGATTAAATGAGACTGCTGTGCAAAAACTGCTTTGGAGCTTAAATAGGAACATTTAGACCCACCATCATTTAGAAAGTATCTTCACTGAGGAAATGCTTAGTAGCAATTCAGATATTACCGCAATAGAAATAAAGAGTTCCATTTGTTTTACTATGGCATTCAGTAATTAGCTTTTAAATCTTTCAAGGCTAAAATTTCCTTATTGTAATGCAATTACTATAGTCGCTACATTATCTTCATTATAATGGAATTTCATTTCCAATATCATCTGTAGCAGAAATAGTTTTACCACTTAAAGGTCAGTTACTTCCAAATTTTCCACTTCCATATAAAAAATTAATTGGAATGTAATAATTTGAGGCCTGTTACAATTCCAGTTTTTAAAATATCTTAAGGTTCTGTGGAACTTATTTAACGAACAATTGGTTATTTTCTTTGGGTAGATGTCCTGTGCATGAGTAAAAAAATGGTTAGTTTAATAGAAAATAGTTTATTTGTTTACACTACAGTCTAGATTTGGAAGGTTTGTAAGCACAGTTCATACCTGGTGGACTACAGCACTAGGCCAGGATTCTTAAAAGTATACTTACACAATTAATATTAGTTAATATTAAATAGCTATAGTAACTATATCTGTTAGTTCAAAAACTGAATCTGAAGAACCTTTCTTTTTTTTTTCTATCCACCTTACTTTGGATTTTTTCAGTCCTGAAGTTAGAAAATCCAGGCTAAATTTTAAGACAAGCTTCCAGCACTAAACAATTAGAGGTCAATTTTTCAAAAAGCTTTTTCTTTATGCTGAAGTGGCCTAAATATTTTTTTTTTCTTATTGCTGAACTACTGGATTGAATACTAAAATAGCATTTACATCACTGTATCAGGAGACTTGTGGTCAAATATTCAAAGGGAGGGATATAATAGTGCAGTAATAAATAAATGCATATGCATCAGATGCTGTGATATGAATTGTCCACAAATGGTCTTTAAGGCACAACCAGAAATATCACATTTCTTATTCTTTGACAGCAGTCGTTCCTGATCCTTAGAGACCCAGCATGTCTTTAGCAATTCAAAACCCCTAAGAGATGAACTGAGAAGTTCTAAGCGCATGAGTTTCAGGTATTTACGGTCTATATTTGGTTTCATACACTGTTAACCACTCTCATTAGTGTTGTTTGAGTGAAATGATGATGTGGAAGAACTGTAGATTTTAGAGCAAGTAGGACCATGTTAATGCTGAATAAATTAATGATAAATATTTAGAATGTAGATTTGAAATTAAATGTCTTTCTAAAATGAAGCAGATTTCTGCCAGACTCTCTGGCTCTGAGTACCTGCTGAAACACCATAAAGACTAAATAATCATATGGCAATGGACTGCAGATGTACTAGATAAAGCTAAAAAGACATAGGCTTGGTACTTGCTAGATATTGTCTGAAAATTTCTTGTCTTTAATGCCTAGTGATTTGTTGTGCAGATCTACATATAAAGCAGTCTGGGCACGCTACTTGGATTTCATTAACCACAGTGGATAAAGACACTGGACAGGCTAAGGAAGACCCGTTAAAAACCAGCCCTTGTAGCATAGCATTGAAACGTTGCATATAGGCACATGTGTGGGGAAAATAAGAATGCCTTTGCTGCTAGATAACCTACTTCATTTCTTTATCACTAAATGGCTTCAAGGAAGATTAGGATCTCTAGAGAAAGACTATGGCATTTCTTAAGTTTCCTTCCTAGTCATACAGCTCCTGTAGCTACAGAGAAGACAGGGAAGGATGTAATTTATCTGAAAATTATCAGGCATAAGCTCTCCCCTTTTTTAAACTCTCTGCTCGTGAGGAAGAGAGAAATCTGCATTTAGAAATAAGTACACAAATCTAATGGCTCCTTCACCCAGAAAGGATATCAAAAGTCCAGTATCACTCTGGGGACTAGAAATCCTACCGTTTGTGAAAGAATTTGGTTTCGGTCAAATTTAGAATACCCGATTTCAGATACTACCTTGTTACTTGACATCATACTGACTTAGTCCTATCAATCAGTCCATTCAGTACAATGAATGAGAATTCAGCAATGTCAGATGTTCTCATCATACACAAAGTTCATATATATTTTTTTTAAGGCTTTGGATCATACGTCCAAGACTGTTGTTTGTTTTTTTAAACAAACAAACAAACCCATGCTGTGAATCTGTAGCATGATATGAGTTTCTGAGTTTTAATTTCTGCCTTTTTTTGCCTCCTTCTTTCATTACCCCTTTTAGCAACTTGTGGCTTATCTTTGTCAGATGCTTATGACAGACTGAAGCTCATGCAGGCAACTCTCAGAAGATTAAAAGGCAAAATATTTTATTCAATCTTTTAGAACTCTTTTTTTTGTTGTTGTTAGATTCCTTGTAATTTATGAAATTTAGCTTCATTCTGAACAATTTATCAGCATACTGAAGTGTAAAAGAATATATGTTACATTAAAATACCAAATACTCCTTTACTCACTATTTGATACAGTATTAGAAATTTCATTAATTTCACAAAGATATGTATGAGTGCATTGTGCTACCTTAATGGCTCAGAGAGGCCTTTAGAAAATATTTGAAACAATTGTTGATTGAAAGATCCAAGAATACGGTTATTGTGTTTTGAAAGCATAGTATTTGTGTATAGAATGATAAACAAATGTTTGTTACATATCTGAAGGCAGGAAATATGTTAAGATGCTTGCGGTTTAATTTTACACAACTGTAATGAACTAGCAAATATTAAACTTGTAGCATGAGATTGTCATTTATTGAATGCCTCAGTAGTTTTTATCTGTTTAAGAATCACTGCATAATAGCATATACTGATCATTCACCACCTAGATTTTTCCTTTCCCATGTTGGGCAATGTTTAATGGGCTTATCTATGGGTAATGAGGAGGAAAAACATCCAAGGGACTTGGATATAGTAACTGAGTAATGAATGAGGTTTAAGCAAAGATGGAAACTAACTGTCAATAACCTATGCATTCAACAGTTTAAAATATGCTTAGAGACAACAACTACTGCTGTGCTGTAGTATCCAAGAATAATGCAAGAATTTTAATTTACTACTGCCATAAAAGGAAGCAATGCATTAGCCTGTTCTGATGAGCTAGGTTGTCCTGTGTTGACCTACTGTGGCACATCTGTTGAGGCTGATGAAAATCTGTGCCAGATGGAAGAGATACGAATTGTAGCTGCAGTATGTGACAGTTTTTCCTAGATTATAAAGCACCTGATTGTAGGTTTGTTTGGTTTTTAAATTAAATACTATTATTGGAGGGGTAGATGAGTGTTTAAGAGAGTTTTAGAGTATTTTGAGTCTTTTTAGCAACTTTATTCTGTCAAACAACCAGCATTCAGGTATACCAAATAGCTGGAGGAGTGGGATTCTTCATTCAAAAACACTGAAGAGTTATATGCTAGATGGCCGGAAAGAAATTCTGCCATATGTGTGGGGTAATTAAGCTAATTTTATTCAATGGTTAAGAAGAAATTGAATTATTTGTGCTTGCTTTGATGGGCACAAGGCCTTTAAGACTAACATGCTCTAGAAGTCTTAAATCAGAGCACTTGAATATATATATTTTTTTTTTTTTTTTTTGTAAAATCCAATGCATGAATGCATTTTTTTAAAAGTTTAATTTCAGAAAATGAATTTTAACCACACATTAATTAAGGTTGAAGAGAGTGAAACATGGTTTGAGTTCATTTTACTCTCTGGATATGCTAACTTAAGTCAGCTCTAAATGTGTGGAAAGAATAGTAGAGAAGCTATACCAGATTTCCATTATAGCTGCATTGACCATAGGGAATACACATGGGGTTTTTGTGCCTTTCAGTAAAATAAGGTGTTCTGTTAAGCCCTTTTTCTAATCTAATAAAATTCCCCTTAGGATCTTTTGGGAATGTATTTATATCAAATAAAGCCCACGTAAGAAGCAGAAAGCAGAAGTACAATGAATGAAGAATAAGCAACAGCAATTTTAGGATGTTAATGAATATTTCATGAAGTTTATTAAATTACATTAAAATGTTATCAGAAGGTAAATTCCTTGCAAAGAGGGATAATAATACTGATCTCAAACACAGATTACTGTAATGCTGTTGCTTTATAAACAGATACACATACAAGCCTGCATTAAAAACAGATTTTTAAAAACAGAATTCAGAAGTTAAAAAAATAAAAATAAATTTGACTGTAGAATTCCAGAAGGTATTTTCTATACATTTGCAAATGCAGTTTTTAATTATTTTTTCCCTTCTCTGATAATTTCATTATTTAATGCAAAGGGTAAAAATCCTGATACTTTATAGAAAAATAAACGTTCTATCATTGCTCTGTTAATTGAAACTAACTGGGAAAAACTGAAAAAATGATTGAAAGTATAACAATGTTCTTTTAAAATATATATAAAAAAAGTACTGATTAATGAAAAATTTCAAGCTAGAAGGTTGGTGGCTAACAGGATTAATAAAGTTATTCACACCTTTTTGTAATATAGGTGACCTACTTCAACCTGAGTCCATTAGCATACAAGAGCTAAAACTATTCTTGTTACTCTTAGCAACCCATATGGAATTGAGTGATTCAAAACCCGTGTGCATCTGCTTTACTTTACTGAGAGGATTCAATTAAGAAAAATACTCAGTCCAAAATTAACAGTCTTTTTAATCACTCAGTAGCCTTTTGCACATCACTCATGTGCTCTGTTTCTCTAATAATTAATCACAAGTTATATTAGGAGACATTAATGTAGAGGTTATTGAATAAACCTTAAGCTTCATTGAATGTCTGTTACTATTGAGAGTGATTTGTGTTATAAGATATTTGTCTGCAGCCTGATTAGCTTCATAATGGATAATCATTAACAGAAGTAGGCAACGTCATATTTGAATATGGGAACTAGAGGTGGGGGTTATTAGGTTATTTAGAAATGGTGGTTCAATTTAAAAACAAAATAATGAGAACCCAATTGCTTAGCAAAAATCATCTCACACCAGCAACATTTTTGGTTAGTTTTTCGTACTTTGATTTTTTTTTTTTTTTCACTTCAGTGTATACCTGAATGCACCGGAGCATTTTTCCCCAATCAGTAGTCTCAGGTGTGAAACTCCTCTCTCCACATCAAGCAGTTGTCACTGGGAGCTTGTGCTCCTGTAACCTAAAAATCAGATCTTCAGGCATGTATAGTTACCTTGAGACATTTCTGAGCTGAATTAAGGGTTCTGCGCTCTTAGAAAGGTGTATCATGATATGAACCAGAAGAAAAGAGGAAGGAGACTAAACAAGCAGTCCCTGCACATTTTTAGAGAAATTGTTTACCAAAAAAGGGGCTGAGGGACATGTAGATGTCTATTTGAACTACTTCTCTACACATCTCTCATATCCCACAGAAATACAAAGGATTCAGTTCAACCATTCACCTTAGCTGCCCACTTAAAACAATTAATCCAAACAATATTTCAGGTACAGAAGCCCTCTTTCCAAAGTAAACCACTGCCCAGGAACATATGCTGGTCTGATCTGAGCAATGTCAGTAAGACTGTAGTCTAAAAGCTTTCCAGTGTCTCAAAAACTCTCCAAAACTCAAGAATAACCCAAGAAACCAATGAAAGTGCTGAAAGCTTTCTATTCTGAGAAAGCATTGAACGTTATTCACTCAAAATTCTTAGTTTGTTCTGTTAAGAGACACAGGTGGGAACACTGTTCAGTCCATCCTGAATTTTTTTTTTTTAAAAAGAATCATCATTAATTTCGGCCAAAAATACTTCAAAAATCAGAAATACTTGGTTTCATTTTGCCTCTTAAAAATGCTCCTATAAAATAGATTTTCCAAACAAAGGAAATTTTTAAGACATCTAAAAACCAAAATATTTTGTTTCTGAAGTTCTGTAGGAGTCTATTTGAAACCAAGTGATTCACTGAAACAGACATGAATTTGCTAAATATTTTGAGTTAATAAATATCATTTTTGTCAAAAACAAAAAAGTCAACTTTGTACAAACACATTTCTGCTTGTTAGTTCCATTGAGCATAAGGATTTGCAGGAAGTTATCTGGTCTGCAATTTTATTCGAAGCAGTAAGGGAAAGCATAGTGCTTTCCTTCCAATAATTTAAGTGAATGTAGACATAACTCTTTTATTCATTTTGCTACTCAGTCTAAATTATTTTTGATTAACCTTTGTCTGTGAGCAACAATTATCATAAAGGCCAGTTTCAGAAACTGGCAAACTAAAAATAAAATTACATTTAACCCAATGTTTTGTCTTAAAAGTGTGGCAAAAACAAGTATCAGGAAATTTTACAATTACTGAAAACCACTTTATTATTCTTCCTCACTTATCACAGTTCCTTGCTTTGAGGACAGTCTTTGAAATTAATCAAATAAAACAGAATAAAAAATATATCCTCAAAAATTATTAATAAAATTGCACATTATTTCCCAAAAGCCACATAACTGTGTGGGTATGGCAATATAACATCATAATATATGTCATTTCTCTATTGATTTTTCTATATAAATCAATTACTTAGTATGACAGATGATGGGTGGTTACATTATAATGCTGTTATGGTTCCTATTGTGAAACAGCAACAATAGTTTTAACAGAAGTAGATATACCAGTCATAGTAATAATATCAACATCATTGCCTTTTTATGGACTATCCTAAAAGATGGACAGGGCATCCTTGAAAAACTATTGTATCAAAAATAATTTCTGCTTTCAATTAACTCTTGTTTCATTTCAATATGACAAATGGTCAAGTACGGAAAAGGTCTTTTCAGGGTCAAAAAATAAGACAGTTCTGCAGCCCAGAGTATATTTCCACCTGGACTGCACCAAAAGAAGCGTGACCAGCAGATTGAGGGAGGTGATTCTTCCCCTCTACTCTGCTCTCATGAGACCCTACCTGGAGTACTGAGTCCAGCTCTGGAGCCCCCAACATAAGAAGGACGTGGACCAGTTGGAGAGGGTCCAGAGGAGGGCCACAAAGATGATCAGAGGGCTGGAGCACCTCTCCTATGAGGACAGGCTGAGAGAGTTGGGGCTGTTCAGCCTGGAGAAGAGGAGGCTCCAGGCCTTCCAGTACCTAAAGAGGGCCTACAAAAAAATTGAAGAGGGACTTTTGACAGCAGCATGTAGTGATAGGACAAGGGATAATGGCTTTAAACTAAGAGAGGGTAGATTTAGATTAGAAAAAACAGATTATTTACTGTGAGAGTAGTGAGGTACTGGAACGGGTTGCCCAGAAGAGCTGTGGATGCCCCATCCCTGGTAACATCCAAGGTCAGGTTGGATGGGAGTTTTGGCGACCTGATCTACTGGAAGGTGTCCCTGCCCATGGCACAGGGGTTGAAACTAGGTGATCTTTAAGGTCCCTTCCAACCCAAACCATTCCATGATTCTATGATTCTGTGATTAATGTACTAAACCAATGAATTTCAGCACATCATTTTTATAAGTTTTCTGCCATACTTTGGGACTCTATTTGTGTTTTTATGGAATCAATTTCTTTACCAAAATGCTTAGACTGTTACATGGATTCTTCCTAAGCTTTCAACACAATTCCTCGAACTGTCTTGAAATTATGACACAGTAGAGAAGCAGATGGTAACATTCAACCCAGGTTTTAGGAAACAGAGCTAGGACTCGTTAGTAGTATGAAACTGAGAATGAGAATAAACATAAGCTCAACATCAATGATGTACCTTTTCTTTGTTTCTCTGGAGAAAGCGGGGACAAACACAGCCTCAAGAGGCTGTGGCACTGCTCTGCAGACACCTAACAGCCTACTACAGTGAAAGCAACTTGAGGGATGGAAGGATGTTCATACTTTTCATGTTCATGTTTTCTCCACTCAGCTCATATGTGTTCATTTCAGCACATAACCCAGGCAGAGTAGAAAGTAAATTGTAACTACTCATATAAAAACTGATAAACTCTGAATGGGCACCAGTGGCAGGCAGTGGGTTGGAGCAGTGAGTACGGGCATCATGTATGCACAGAGGCATAACCATACAGAATTATCCAAGTCATATGTCCCCAAAGTGGAAAGAAAATATTCTCTGGTTATCAGCAGTCCTTCACCCCACACAGAAAACTTGCTCTGTGTAACTTTTTAGGTGGCAAAATGCAGCAAATACTGCTGCTTTCTTTATATCTTCACTGAAAAAAGCCTTACATGCGGAAGTTAAAAAGAGTTAAGGACCGAGTTTAAGAGCGCATAACTGTTTTTCCTAGGGCTTATAGTTTCAAACTCAAGTTCATAAAAATAAAATCAATGTTTTACAGCCTGCTCTGATTAGAAACTTGCGTACGTAAAGGATCAGTTTTAATTTCTGAGGCCAACATTAATTATGCACCAGCTGCTGTCTGTGCAATATTTTCAAATCAGTGAAAAAGCAATGAACACTCCTGATGTTATTGAATGAAATGCAAGAGGGTCATAACTGTAAATTTACTCAGGACATTAACAAAGTCACATTCTGAAAAGAAGTTATTGTAATGCACATTAAATGGAAGTTAAATACATGATAAAAATAAACCATTACATTAACACTCTTAATTGCAATATAATGCAATATAAAGTGAGCTACAAAATCTACATATATTAACATTTTTCATAGTATTTGTAGGCAATCAAAGTAAAACATCGGGGTTCATTTTTTGATCTAATTTACACTGCTGTAATCCAGATTAATTTAAGCAAGTAGAGTCAGACTGATGAAAACTTTAGATGTTCAGGAAGAATTGGATCCCCTCTTCTGTGACTTTTTTATTATAAAATACCGTTTTAAAATAAATGTTCTTAAAGCTTCTTTAAAAAGCCACAAACTTTATCTTAATAAATGGAAAATTAAATGGATAAAAATCTAGTTTAATTATTTAAGCTCATAATTGTTTATTCTTTCATTGTTTTATAAACTTGATTTCAAGACTTGAAGTAAAAGGCCAATATGAAGAAAAAGTGCTTCTAAAAATCTTGATCAATACCTATTTGCAAAAATACAGTTTTTCTAGCTACCAGTTCACTTATGGGTCTGTAATTTGAGATCGTGTAAAAATTTACCAGAAGTAATTCTTATTTCATGTACAAATACATCAACAATTACTCTTTCCTACAAATTATTTCAAAGTATGCTATGACAAGGTTATTGTACTTACTTTAGAATCTAGAAAAAGGCAGTCATAACTGTAATAAACATATCTCAAGATATAACTTCAATTTACCTTCCTTTTAAAACAGAGCCTTCCGCTTTTTAAGAATCACCTGCTTTTCTTGCAACCATAAAATATGGAATCACGGAGGCATAATATTTATTGTATATGTTACATTGAATTGTATAGCTACCACTAAATAACACACTTAGCTCTTAAGCATTAGCATAGCAATTTTTGGTTTTTAGAAGGTACGGACTGATTTATATGTAATTCCTGATGTCTTTTCAATAATATTCCATGATCTATGGTTTCTACTAGTTGTACATGTTATTTTCCTTGCCACTAGCGACAATTATTTTATGCCAAGCATAGCTGACTTCTTATGGTTTTCTTTGTTTTATTGCTTTTGTCTTACAACATGATCATTGCCATCTATCCTAATTTAAATGCACAGATCCATTTTTGGACTACACAAAGAAACAATATGCAAGTTTTCAAATGCCAATGTGTGTAAATAATCACTACAGAAATTTAAGAGATTATTTTTGCTAGAGGAATGCAGGCTCCTTTCATTTTCTATTCTCTTTCATCCTAGTAGTTTTTGCTTTGAAAATCCATGTTTCCAGGCAATAACAAGGGCATAAAGTTATTTTCTGCAAATTGTGCAGTTCTAGTCATCTTTGTTTCTCTTAAGCATCTCTGCTGAAGCGGTTGTATAAGCATTCTCTGATTAGACATCAAAGTGTCAAGTAGTTCTGATACTTGTGAAGGCCACAATGCTGTGTACCGTTGTGCTAGGCTTTCTCCATCAGCATCTTACTTGACATACACCCTACTGACACTGTTAGAAGAAGAGTAGCAAGAAGCCCCTTAATAGTAAACAGGTAGGTACAAAACAAAGGAGATAAAACTACCAAAAGACGGGAAGTATTTTCATTTTAAAATAAGACTTACAGGTGTTTATAGCAGGGTCACAGTTCTGCTCTGTGCTACTACAGCTGTTGGCCTAAAACGCTGCATTTGCCTCTTCCTTCCTCCAAGCAGGCCTCCCACAATTCTCCTGAACCTCAATGCCCCCCAAAAATGAGACCTCTATGTAAAAGGACCTTTACCTACTTTAAAATTCCCCTTTCTTCTGTAGCCTCCATTTCTCCTGTTCTCACAAAGATAACTTTGCAATTCAGCAATACCTGCAGGATGAATTTCATAGTACTTTTGGGATGAATTTCCTCTTTAGTTTGATCAAAGAGGGAGGCACGGTGGGCCCGGGTCAGGGTGGCCTGTGACCAAAGCAGCTCCTTCAGAGGCAGTTGCCGGAGCTGCTTGGAAGTGACTTTTAAAAGAAGAGGCAGCAGCTTCATCTGTGCCACAGGAACCAACTCATAACTTCACATGCAGGGTGAGATTTCAGCTTTTACCCATTTGATGCAGCATGTATGGATGGAAAGTCTGGTATCTTCACTGCACAGCTAGTAAATTTGAATTATATCCTTACAACAAGGTGCACCGTGCTCCAAAAGGGCAGATGCAGCCAGACTGCATGTTAAAACATGTTTATGATCTAAGTACAATCAACATCACAGATCAGTATGCAGATATCCTCCTCTGACACTGTACTTATTTAGCAAATGGGAAACTTTTGTAAGAAAAAACAGATAAAACATTTGTTGGATTACTAGCCTTAAGCAAGCTGTGTGGATCAGCTTTTTTGAAACTACTGCTCTTCATCTACAACAGTTTCTTCCTCTTTTTCTGCAGAGAAAAAATGAATAGTTTGAGTTGAGCTCTCAAAATATGAGAGACTGATGCTTTTCTTTTCACCTTTAAATACTTATCTATAACTCACATAATGTTTAACTATAGCATTCTACTTTACACTTGTAAGCTTGCCTTTCATGTCTTTGGAGAAATGTTCATAACTCTCTCAGCTCACAAGAAAGCGTGCTGAAGCACCTGACAACCAGACTGGTTTCTTTGCTAACTGATAAGCTTGTCACTGTTACTACACATATCAGAATTCATGGAGTAAATTTCCTCTTCATAAATTAAGATTTCAAAAATACATCTGTATATTTTCATATCAGCTGATGACCTTCCACACTGTTTCTCTTCAATACACCGCTGGTCCCTTGCAGGGAGTACAGTCAGGGAAAAGTGTTGAACTGATGTTCTTCTAGCCTGATTTTAGGTTCTACATCAGAATAAAATTCAAAACGACAGAAAAGACTTGCAGAGTGAATAAGAAAGCAACCATAAGCAGGAATCAAGACGAGGAAAGGAATAAGAAGGCAGAAGCAGAAAGTAATGGAGAGAGTCTGACAAAAGAAATGTAGATGTGGAAAATTGTATTTACCAGTACACACACAAGATGAACAGAGCACTAACAGAAGTCAGAAGGCGACTTTCAGTCCAACAAGAAGAACAAGGTCCTGAGCCCATACTGTTTTATGAGAACTAGAGTAGCTCATCAGTATAATTTCGCAGATCTAAATTTATCTGCGTCTGGGAAAGAAGACACTTCCTGTCCCTGGATGCATAAAGCAAACGCATATTTTTCCTCCCATGTATCCAGATTAGACATATCCTCTTGCTTTTAAAATACTTTTTTTTTTTTTCCATTTCATTTGAAATATAATTGAATTTATAAAACAAGATTGTTATAACCTGTGGTTTGCCATAGATACATAACCAATATTCATGTCTAAATCATTCCCAGTAATTGATGATATCAAGTTGAAATAAATTCTTTTAGCTGAAAAGTGCAATATTTTTCATGAATAGTATATGAATATTGAATAATATTTACTGATTGTTTAATGCTTTACATCTGTTTTTACTGTGTATTTCACAAAAATACGAGCTATAGAGTATTAATGTTATAAGGAAAGGTTTCAAACATAAAATGGAACATAGGTGGAAGAGATCTAATATCAAGTATCACTTTGACTCCAATTTTACTCTTTTCTGTATTAGTCGTTTGCTTTCTCCTTTCCTCTTGACATCTGTGTTTTCAGTATAATCCTTTCTTTTCTCTTTCTTCAGTTATCTCTTTCCATCCTCAGTCATTTCTCCTATTTCTTGCTGCCCCTATTCTTTCCTATTATTTTTAGTTACTGTTCCTGTGCCTTTTTCAACAAACATTTGGGCTCAGCAAGAGCACAAAACCAACTCACACAGTGAAAGAGTTGAAGGGAAAATAATATGGGAGTTTTTCCACCCTCAGACTTCCAAAATGAATCCATGGCTTTCAAAGTGAAAGTATACTTGAAGGAACGATTTCCTTAAATTCACTAGTTTTAACAGGCAAGTTGCATCTGTCTGCTACTTAAGCAGTAATGTTCTTCAGAAATAATTCATTCAGGAAGTTTGATTCTGGTGATGACACTGGTGAAAGTACTATTGAAACTGTGATTTATGGCAAACCGTTATCTCTGTTTATATCGAGTATACAAAGAGTATCCATGGCTTGCTAAAGATTGGGTTTATTATCTCTTGGGTGCATATACTTACTGCTTGTTACAGATGCAAATTCAAAAGAACATGAATGCAAAAAGCTAGTAAATTTTTCTTGGTCACTATTTACATCTATTAGTTGTGCATTGGACTAAACCAGTGACAAAACAATGTCATAGAAATATTAGCTACAAAGAAGTAAGACAAAATTTCAAGAGATATTTGATGTTAGCATTAATTTATTATATGCCCTGATTTTTATGTAGTACACAGTTTAAAACTAAAACATTTTCTTCTAGAAAAAGCTGTGTTAGACCAACTTCATCTCAAAGGATAGGTTCAGGATGTTAAAAGTGCAGCAGTGTGATTCCAGTTTGCATAACACTAAAGAAAACAAACTAGCAGCCCCTTTATCCACCCCAAAACTGAACTTTGAACAGAAGCTTTCAGCTTGGTAAGGAAAAGTAATTCTGAGAAAATCTAGTACAAATTATTTTCAAAATTCTCAAAACTCTGAGTTACTAAGTTTATTTTTAATGATTGTATTGATCTTAATACCTAGCAATTTTGAAAAATGTTGGAATCCCTTTTGCATATGTACTGCATTATCAGACAGAAAACAGTTTCTGCCCTCAATAGAGGATAAAGCAGATAGATGAAAAAATCCACTAGATTGGAAATAAAGTCAGGAGAAGGATAGTATCTTTAGCACATTCTAATTTAGCAATTTTTAACCATCTTCAAGCAACAACCATATTTCAGTTTCCAAGCATTCAAAACTCATGTAGTCTTATTAATATTTTATCTTATTATTTTCAAATTATCCACTATATTCAGTATAAGCACATACTTGGAGAAATGTAAAATCATGTATGATTTTACACAGGATTATTTTTCCATACCCTGGAAAGACTGGAAATAATCATATTTACAAAAAGGATATTAATATTTATGCACTTTAACGTGGCAAGAGAATTGTCATTTTAAAGGAATTATCAGCATATGGAAAACCTGTGGAATAATTGTTTTACAGTTTCTCTGTGAAATTAAGGAATAATAAAGAATCACTTCAAAGAAAATAAATGCAAGAAATGTTTTAGCTTCTGTTCCACAGAATAAAATACTTGATCCTTAAGATATTTATAAAATAACCAACTTTCATTTTTATCCATTGGTGTTTCTGAGCTAAGTGGCACTTTTGACAGGCCTGAGGGACAGGATGCCATGCAGACCAACGTGGATAGGTTTGAGTAGTCGCCCACATGAACATCATGAGGTTTAACAAGGGTGCAAGGTGTTATACATGGGTTAGGGCAACCCTTGGTATCTATACAAGCTGGGGATTTAAGGGATTGAGAGCAGTTCTGCGGAGCTTGGCGGTAATGGTAAATGAAAAGCTGGACATGAGCTGGCAATGTGTGCTTGCAGCCCAGAAAGCCAGCCTCATCTAGGCTGCATCAAAGGAAGTGTGGCCAGCAGGTTGAGGGAGGTGATTCTTCCTCTCTACTCCACTCTGGTGAGACTCCACCTGGAGTACTGTGTCTAGTTCTGGAGCCCCCAACATAAGAAGGACATGGACCTGTTGGAGCGGGTGTAGAGGAGGGCCACGAAGATGATCAGAGTGCTGGCGCACCTCTCCTTAGAGGACGGGCTGAGAGAGTTGGGGCTGTTCAGCCTGGAGAAGAGGAGGCTCCGGGGAGACCTTATTGCAGCCCCTTTTTAGTGGGGCTTGTTGTGATAGGACAATGGATAATGCTTTTAAACTAAAAGAAGGTAGATTTAGAGTAGATATAAGGAAGAAGTTTTTCACAATGATGGTGGTGGAACACTGGAACAGGTTGCCCAGAGAGGTCGTCGATGCTCCATCCCTGGAAACATTCAAGGCCAGGTTGGACAGGGCTCTGAGCAACCTGATCTGGTTGGAAATGTCCCTGCTCCTTGCAGGGGAGTTGAACTAGATGACCTTTAAAGGTCCTTTCCAACTCAAATTATTCTATGATTTAAATAAACCAACTCCAACAGATTGCCTAGATGAAATTAAATAAAAGATTGTTTATAATGGTGTGTATTTAAATCAATTGTACAAAAGGACAATACAACTGATATACTTCAAATCAACCTGCTTGGAGCTTTTTTTGTTATAGCACCTGCTACAAAAGTAAAATGAAATTATATAATAGAGCTTTAGTATGTAAAATATCTTTTAGAAATAGCTTGCAAATTGCTAGCTGTCACATATGACAAATACCTACCTTTGGTGTTATATTTCCCATGTCTTTAATTAAACTTCTTCGAGAAAGACATGATCATTATTACAGTAAAAGCACAAAATCCAATGTCATATTACTTCTTTTAGTAACAAATCAACATTACCTTTTGTCCAACTAAACTTCCTTCCCCCACCATTCCAACAAAATTATGTGTACCACCATTTCTAAATTTCTCAGAATCATAACCTAGTGCATTTCAGTAGAAAGTTAATGAAATCATTTTGATTGTGAAGTATAGATTGTATTTCTGAGTACTGGGTAACTGAGACTGGTGTAGGCAGACATATACCTGTTCTACATCTCTCAATAAACAAGTCCAAGGGTCTTTCTTCCCCTTGCTGGCTTGCTTCACTACTTGAGGATAAATGCACACACTACCAGGTTAAGTCAAATGAGAGACCTGAATTTTCAAGGTTCAAGATATTTGAGATACTGAAAATACGAAGCCAAAAAGCTAAGAAGTTAAAAAACTCTGAAAAAAAGTCAATTTTGTGATTGTATTAAGATGATAAAAAGCGCAGATCTGCTTAAAATCTTAACAAGCAAGACAGTCTCCAAGTATTTCTTCCTTTTGCGATCTATGAAGTAGTCATTACACTACATTATTTTCTAAGCCCATTAGATCTGATTTAATAAAATAACTTCTGAGTCCTAAAATCAGCTCATGTGAGCACATGTTCAACAAGCAGTGCAGAGCATTTGCTAAAGTTAGAAAATAATTGCACATTACCATAACTGTCCTTCCTCTCAATCTAGATTACAAAAAATTTAAACTTTCTACTTTACTTTTTTCCTCACAAATAAAACTTTTCCAGCTTTATTTTCTCCAAGCAAAGTCTAGCTAAGACCTTTGTTTATTTTTTTTATGTAGCTAACCCTCAAAGTTTCACATGGATTATCTTGAGTACTCTTAACTACAGAAGAATGGCCTTTGCCATTCACATTCAATATTGGTTTTGCCATGACTGAGATGCATGTAATCAGTATAGAATAGCAGAAAGCAAGCACAACTCTTTCTCTAACACGTGATCTGTGGTCACACTAAAGCTGGTCACTAACACAGGAGCCAGTCAGCACACACTTCCACGTCTCCCTTTCTCTTTGATAAGAGTACCTCTGACAAGGATAACTGTGTAGCATTATAATTTCTCCAAACATGAAAGGACTATGCAGATGTGATTTGACATGCATGTTTTCCCAACATGTGAGGATGATCAGCTTCAATAAAATGATTATAGAGAAAGCTACTACCTCTGAAATAATTGTCCACTTTGCCAACCTTTCCTTAGGCAATGAAGGTATTTTCTTTGATTCTAATATTTTCACATCATCTGGGTATTCTGGTGCTGCCCCTCCTCAGACCTCCATGCAGGTGGGCTATAACCTGTAGCCACATCGCCAACAATTGTTTTGTCTCTCTTTGACCAAAAGTCACAGCAACAGTCACTCAGATAGCAACAAGCAGACTGGTATGTGATCTAAAACTTTATAGGGCATTTCTCCTTAAGAATTTAAGATTATGCCCCTAAGAATATAAATAAATAAATAAAACAGGAAAGCAAAATTTAGACCTTAAACTACTGGGAACATGTCTCTGACCTCAGTCACATCAGTATTTGTCCCATAAAAACAGATTTTCACCTTTAACCTCCATGGAGCATCTCCTGTGCAAGTTTAATTACAGAAAAAAAAAAAAACAACCCACAATGCATTATTACGGTCATATAGAAATGTTAATCAGACATTTCTCTTCCAGGATATATAATGCTGGATTCTCAAAAAAATAATCTTTCACTCTCCTACACACATACATTGGACGGGAGCTTTTCCAGTTTTCACAGTCTATTTATAGCTGGAAATTGTATTTTCATTTTCTGAGGCTTACAGAAAAAGGACTATTACTCCAACAAAATGCAAGTTGTGTATCTGTCTTTCAGCAATAACAACAATGGAATAAGCAGAAGCTGAAAATCTGAAGTTGTTTCAATGCTGTCAGGCTAGTCACTGCAAAAGCAGAGGATGTGTTTCTTTGGTTACATATAACTAATTATTAAATTAAAGCACCACAGTACCTTCTTGCTTAATTTGTTTATTTTCCTTATTCAGATAAGAACTGCCAGTTTTAATGGTGTACTGCATCTTGAGTTTAATCTAAGCACTACTTATTTGTCAAAGACTCTTTCCAGTTGACAGTGCTGTGAAAAATGCAATTATACAAAGCAGATGGATTTATTTTTTTTAAGACGTAGAAACTGTCATGTTTATTCACCCTGCATGTAGAAGCCTGCACACAATTATGTCAAAATGTGAAGATATTATGGACAGACAGTGTCTGTAACATTTTCAGGTCTTTAGTGTGTCCAGATTATGCCTTGATCACCAATACAGCTTAGAGACCATGAAGAACAAATGTATTCAAGTAGACTAAATTAACATCTCTCCTCAAAAAGGACTGTAAAGAAGTTTTCCTCTTTACCTGATTGATGTTACCTTTAAGTGACAAGGAGGCCATTCATCTTAAGCAGTAACTGTGGGAAATAAAGTTGGTGTTATCTTTATAGTCATCTCTCTCTTCCCTCAGCAAAAAGGATGCTAACATATACACTGAGAGGACTAAAAAAGAGGGGAGCAGACCCACATAAAAAGCTACTGAAGTTGATAAGAGCTTAAGTCTCTGTAAAATTTCCTTTTTTTCCTTTTCCATTTCTACCAGCTGCAGCACAATAGAGAGAGCATGACCTTCACAAAACAAGTGACCTCATAACTACTAAAGCTTTTTAAAAAGATACAACCTCTCTCCCACAATCAAAGAGTCCAACAGGAAGATGAACCACACTTTCTCTCCTACTGATAGGACACAGTAGGGCTTCTTTCCAGCCACCAGAGTAAAAACTGAACTTCCAGTCTCTGGGATTGGAAACTTGGACCTGAAAATAGGAACCAACAGTCTCATACTGTCCCAGGAAGAACCCAAGAATATGATTTCTTCTGCTACAACGTGGACCTCTCCTAATCGATTTCAAAAACTAGCTTCTATGCAATTAAAAGATGAAGAAAAATCTCTTGCGTATAATTTAATACAATAGAAGATGTTTTAATGATGTAATCTTATAAATTCCTATATACACACATACATACAGAGAGAACATATTTGAATGTAAACTAGAAAGTTGACATTTAAGATGGAAAATTCAACATATAAATTCAACATTTTGTCTGCAATTAAAGTCATGCTAAACTACTGAAAGAAGTCTTAAACAAAATCAGCTTTCCTGATTCTGGATTTTCTTTAAAACCTCTTAATCTTAGATTTGCAGCCTAGAATCAATGTTTGCTTGTTTTGTCTCCAGAGCTAAATAAAGTTTGTAATTTATGATTAATTTGACTTTCATTTTCATGAAAATGAACAAAAAATAAGACAAAAGGAGTTGAAAAGTAGAACTGCAGAAAGTTTAACCTGAAAACTTGAGACCTGAAACTGACGATTTTTGCAGAGCTGTTAGTGTAACATACTGGCTAATATCCATCACCAATATCAGTTAGAGAGAAAAGCAGATACACTTAGCATGTGGTTAATAGAAAGTCTTTAATTGCTATCATAGAGAGGTCCCTAGGGGACAAAAAAATTCCACATTTTTCCCCTTTTGACGGCTGAAAAGTTTCAATGATTGCAGAATTATTGCACAGTAACAGGTGGGGATCATCTAAAACCCTATTAAGTGGCTCTGCTTCTCTCTTAAATAGTTTGACAGTTTAACGTCTAATGTGGAGACATGCTGGCCAGATCCATGCACAGAAGTGCTCCTACAGTGCCAGAGACTTCATATGGAAGAAAGTAACAGCTCCTTACTGACTTCAGCAGCAGCAGAAAAACCCTCTTATCT
>WHYT01017270.1:537047-548526 GCA_009806455.1 Tetrax tetrax | reverse complement strand
CACCTCCCTCGACCTGCTGGCCACACTCCTCTTGATGCAGCCCAGGACGCGGTTGGCCTTCTGGGCCGCAAGGGCGCATTGCCGGCTCATGTTGAGCCTCTCGTCCACCATCACTCCCAAGTCCTTCTCCTCAGGGCTGCTGTCAATAAATAATAATTTCTTCTGCTACAACGTGGACCTCTCCTAATCGATTTCAAAAACTAGCTTCTATGCAATTAAAAGATGAAGAAAAATCTCTTGTGTATAATTTAATACAATAGAAGATGTTTTAATGATGTAATCTTATAAATTCATATATACACACATATATACAGAGAGAACATATTTGAATGTAAACTAGAAAGTTGACATTTAAGATGGAAAATTCAACATATAAATTCAACATTTTGTCTGCAATTAAAGTCATGCTAAACTACTGAAAGAAGTCAAACAAAACCAGCTTTCCTGATTCTGGATTTTCTTTAAAACCTCTTAATCTTAGATTTGCAGCCTAGAATCAATGTTTGCTTGTTTTGTCTCCAGAGCTAAATAAAGTTTGTAATTTGTGATTAATTTGACTTTCATCTGCATGAAAATGAACAAAAAATAAGACAAAAGGAGTTGAAAAGTAGAACTGCAGAAAGTTTAACCTGAAAACTTGAGACCTGAAACTGACGATTTTTGCAGAGCTGTTAGTGTAACATACTGGCTAATATCCATCACCAATATCAGTTAGAGAGAAAAGCAGATACACTTAGCATGTGGTTAATAGAAAGTCTTTAATTGCTATCATAGAGAGGTCCCTAGGGGACAAAAAAATTCCACATTTTTCCCCTTTTGACGGCTGAAAAGTTTCAATGGTTGCAGAATTATTGCACAGTAACAGGTGGGGATCATCTAAAACCCTATTAAGTGGCTCTGCTTCTCTCTTAAATAGTTTGACAGTTTAATGTCTAATGTGGAGACATGCTGGCCAGATCCATGCACAGAAGTGCTCCTACAGTGCCAGAGACTTCATATGGAAGAAAGTAACAGCTCCTTACTGACTTCAGCAGCAGCAGAAAAACCCTCTTATCTCTAGCATTGTAGCTGAAGCCAAATATAATTTGTGATTGCTTTCCCCATCTCCTCCTCCATCAGTACCACTCCCCAGCCACTGGCTGAAACATGGTCCTGGCAGCAGACATTCAGCCTTTACCATCAATAACCAGCAGCCTTAGCACTTAGCAGCTGCTATTACCCTTTAGTGGCCAAAGTGGTATCTCAGCCATTAAGTAGTCTATTTGCATCCCTAATGCTGAAGTTACTGGGTGGAGATGAAGCCTAAAGGGCTTCGGATTTATTTATTTATTTATTTAGTAGAAGGCACCAAACATTTGGAGCAGCATCAGAACCAAAATGAAATTCCAGCGAACTTTGATTAAGCAGCAGAATCTAGAGGTATTTGGGCACCCTAACCAAGCAAAATTGTTTCAGATATTCATTGTATACTGACACAAGCCAACACACAAAACCTTTGAAAAGAGGGTAAGGCTACAAATCCAGCTGCTCAAGATGTGAAAGCTACCATGAATCACTGCCATCAGCGCAAAGCTTGCCCCATTTTCAATTTAGAAACTAAAATCATAGTCCTCTGCATTTTTGAGATGTCTGCAGAGCTTGGCACCAGAACTGAAGCACTGAAATCTATTTCAGAGCTGCTGCATGAGTAAAGGGAGGATTCTCTAGCAATGGCAAGATATCACCATAGGCAAGCATAGGAAGTGGAACAAGCAACACTCACCCATAGACTTCAAAGACAGTCTGCAAACAGCAAGAAAGTATTAGCTCTCATACTACATATCCATGGTGCTCTTCAGAGCAGTCAGAATCAGTGTCCCCATTTCATCCTTATTTTTCCCAGGCTGTGCTCAAGACCCCCTCACAGCTCTCTCCCTGTGCTCCAGTCCCTTTAAGCAATACTGCCACCATTTCTCTCTCTCATCTCACCTCTGTCTCCACTTCTATCATATTCTCCCTTCTGGCTGTCATCCAAATTTGTCCCATAAGGCTTTTCTTTTCCCTTGCCTGCCTCAACTCCCTGAGGCTATCTCGACCCGAGGAAGTAGATTTGTAGGGTGAATCAGATCTGAAGTCCACACTATGCACATTTTATATTTATGCTTCACTTAATAGTGAAGCATAAATATAAATATAATAGTGAAGCAAGTATGTGACTCCAGATAAAGTCATACTTCCTGATGTGAAATCTGTAATCTTCTCTTCACCTGTTTTCTGTAATACGAAACAGTCCTTTACTGTGATGTGCCTTTGACTGGAAAGCACACCACTAGCAAGTTACACTGAAATAAATTGTATCCTGATGCATATTTTTGAAATGCATGTTACTATTTGTCCTTTAGTTTGTTTGCTTTATTAAAAGCACAGTAAGATATTTGCTATTCTCAGAGTTGAGAACTGCCTGGGAAAAACATCAGCTTAGGTGTTATTTTATGTTTTTAATGCAGGTAACAGGGCTAAGGTGACAAATTTAAAAAAAAAAAAAAGTAAAACTTTTTTAAAAGTTTCATACAGGGAAAATGCCATTTTATTTTCTAAAAGAATATTTACATGCAAGAAAAAGTAGGTCAGTACTAGCTTATTATTCCAGCACAATTTCATTCTTAAAAATATCTGTCATTGGTAGTGTGTCTTCTTTTGTGTGTCTGTCAGAACTTTCCCATTCCAGCCTTATTGGGGGGGGGACTGGGGGGGGAATCCCTCTTTTCCCACTCTTCAATTCAGTTTAATCATTTTTTCCTCACAGTCTGCTCCCATCTTCTTGCTCACTCCCTAGTACCCTTTGTATCTCCACAGCAACCCTGCTCTTTCATTTCCTGGACAAGTTCCCCAACAAAAAATTGTGAAGGAAAATAGGTGCATTACAGATTAAGAAGGTTACCACTGTTATCTCTCACTGCTACATTTAAAGAAATTTATACTAAAGAAAGTAGAAATGTCACCTCCCTACATCATGAGGAAGGTTCACATGTAAAGTCTTGAGAAAGCCTGGGTTAGAATTTTCATATATCATATTATGTGTGTATAATTTAAAGCTTAATATGCTGAAATAGTTATGAGGCTTTATTTTTTATATTCTAAATAACAGTGTTGATTGCTCAAGAGGCTTTGATTTCCAAGTCTAATAAAAGTGAAGTAAGATTGTTGCTGCATATTGTTTACTAAATATACATTTTCCTCTTGAAAATCAATACGTGCACATGTATATGGATGGACATACGTATCTGTATAATCTCTCCATCATATCTCAAGACACTCAATGGTTATATACTTATGCTACATTACCCTAAAACCATTGTGTTTTCAAGTAGAAAATCTGAAAATAATACTCATTTTCTCCAACACATGTGGCTTTTTTCCTACTTTTTAGTGCCTATGTAATTAAATAAATCATACACTACACTGCCATATTGATTCCCAAGAAGCTGGAAGTTTGGAAGAGATGTTTATGCCAACTTGCAACACTTAAGGCAGATGAGGTCCTTCCAGTATATGTTGCATAAATATAAAACAATTCTGCTAATTTTCAAGGAAAAAAAACATATGAACATAGTTTATTTGCACATTTTGTAAAGGCTAGAACATTTATTTATGGATTTTCCAGATGATAAAAAAAATCATGTTCTATTTTGACACTTGAGTAACTTGTCAATATCACTTCAAGAATATTTTTGAGAACCAAGTAAAATAAGTTCAAATGGGGGAAAAATTGTAGATGCAGTCATCTAAGCATTGCTCCCACTACAGACTGCTGAGGAAAGGCGAAAAGAATGTTTGATGAGAGCTTACCAGAGTCCAAAACCCACACCTTTTTCTAATCTAATTTCAACAGTGGTAAGAGACTTATCACTCAGATCTCCAAAAGATTCTGAATGAGGGTGTTTTACTGCTGCTCAGTTACTTTGTGCTTTTTATGTATACACACATACTAACATTTAATTAATAGATTAAGAAAACCAAGATTAATAGTTGGCAAGGAATTCCAGGTCATAAGTGATATCCGAAGTACCTAAAGGAACTGTGGGGGGAAAACAAAAAAACAACAATACTCTTGCTCTTTCACAGATTATAATCCTATATAAATTGACTATGATGAATGTTGGTTATGAAATAAGTGAGATTTTAATGCTGCTCCCAGCAATTAAACTGAAAAGAGTTAAATAGCAGTTCTAAAGTTACTGAGGCATAACTCAAGTAAGTAATTAGGTAAGGCATAAAAATGCTACTTGAAATTTATGATCAACACAGCTTCCGTCTATAGGAATATTCTTTTGGGATCCTTTTTCCAGTTCTGTTTTTTGGACAAGGATGAGCATAAGAACAATTAATTATTTTTTGCTTCTTTTCTTCTGCAGCGATAAGCCAGACTGTGAACTTCTTATTGCACCACTCGTTTAGAATGTGGAATCTGCAAGATTTTGGGTCCTAAATCTGCTAAAACTGCCTTTATTTCCATCCCGTCTGCTGTGGAAGTGCATGTGGAAAGGTTTCTGTTAATATTTTAAAGGATTATTTTCAGGAGGTAGCTTTCATTTTAATGGCTTTTTTATAGGTTAAATTTTCTCCTGACTAATTTGCATCTCATCTTTTTACTGTTTATACATTGGTTAAAGTATCTTTACACAATCAGGTTAGAAATGCTGAATGCCTATATACTATATACAGAAAAAAAAGCATGACCTACTAAAATCAAAATGCTTTACTGACAGTCCAATATTTTTCAGCTTTGATACCGATCTAATCAGCAATATGATTTCCCTTGTTTTCCAAATGAGAAAGAATACAGAAGCGCACAACAGGAAACGTAAAGCTCAGGCCATAGCATAACATACTGACATACATTTATTGCTATGAACATTACTGTGAACACATCAAACTCATTTATTTACTGACAAGTTTTACCCAACTGCTGCAGCAACTGCCTGCAGCAACGCTAACATGGTATCTCAACGGGCCTGGCACAGTAAAAGTCAAAGTAAATTGGAAGATCTCTTAAGCCCAGAGTTTGGCCTGAAGGTGATTTATTAAGATTTATTATTTCCCCTGGGGCAACACAAAACCAAATTTAAGTACTGACTGAGGTGCTATCTTCAAATGTCTTCTTTATAAAGAGCTCAGCAGTCTTTAGCAATTCCATGGCTATTTCCTAAAGGCAAAGGCTTCCCTTGTATGCAAGGGAAGCAACTTAAAAGAAAACTGACAAAAACATGAGTTTGCACTTCAACTTTAACAAAGGTACATAAATCAGAGCATTCATAAGAAATTACGTTTCTTAATCTTCAGAAGAAAAAGGTAGAGCGCATTTTATCTGGAGCAAAAATAGAAAAAGACACTCAGAACTGGGAAACAGAGGGGTAACATGCTAGACCTTCAGGCTACTTTGAGGTAACAGTGTCAGAGGAGTCCAGGAGCACTGGGCATATAATTTTTCTTAGCCATCAAGGCCAAAACTTTCCTTGAGATTCTTGAAGAGACAAATTAAGAAGAAAATTTATTTTTAGTAAATATAATTTGGAATTGTTATAATTGTTACGATTCTTTTTGGTGACTTTGTTTTCCACCTCTGTAATCAAAGACTTAATTTTGTTTTGTAAGAAACTTGCTGTGTTGTAATCTTAATCTTGCCTACTTTTAAAAATGAGTCTAGATGAAGCTAACTAATAAGGATAGAGTTGGGTTTTTTTAAGTCTTTTTAAATCCCATTAAACTGTCGATACACAAACCTGAGACAAATTTGAAAGACCAAGGTTTTGGGGTAAGCCTTCCTTTGAACTCCAGATGTCACCATCAAGTGACAGATTTTGAGGAAAAGCCCTTCCTATCTGACAGGCACAGACCAGCAACTCTTTGGCAGGAAGCAGATGGCAGAAATACAGCTGAATGCTCTGAACATTCACTAAGATAATCACTGCAATCAAAAAGGGAAGTGCAGAATAGCCAAATGAAAGCATAGAAGTTACTCTATTAATGCTCGAATCTGCTACAAGATATAAATCAAGCAAAACTGAAGTGGGGAGAACCACTCTTTTTTCACAAATTGCTTCCAAAATTATCTTGTTTCTGTCACAGGTTTGCCTACTGTAGCAAGTGCTTGGCAACTATCAAAAATGAAGTCTCACTTTTTAGCTCTGTTCTCAGGACAGGCAGGATTAATCACTCAGTCTTTGAAAATAATCATTCAGAGATAAAGATTAAGTAGGATTAAGAGATATTGGAAAGAAGACAATTAATCCAAAGGAAATTTCTAGCTTTAATGTCTTCTGAGTTTAAAAGAAAATAATAAACTAATACCATTTCTACCCTTCTACTCTGCTTTTGTGAGATTCCACCTGGAGTACTGCATCTAGCTCTGGAGTCCTCAGCATAAGAAGGACATGGACTTGCTGGAGCAGCTCCAGAGGAGGGCCATGAAGATAATAAGAGGGCTGGAGCACCTTTCCTATGAGGACAGGCTGAGAGAGTTGGGGCTGTTCAGCCTGGAGAAGAGGAGGCTCCAGGGAGACCTGATAGCAGTCTTCCAGTACCTTAAGGGGGCCTACAGGAAAGATGGGGACAGGCTGTTCAGTAGGGCCTGCTGTGATAGGACAAGGGGTAATGGTTTTAAACTAAAAGAGGGTAGATTTAGACTAGACATAAGGAAAACATTTTTTACACTGAGGATGGTGAAGCACTGGAACAGGTTGCCCGGAGAGGTGGTCGACGCCCCATCCCTGGAAACATTCAAGGCCAGGTTGAACAGGGCTTTGAGCAACCTGATCTAGTTGGAGATGTCCCTGCTCCTTGCAGGGGGGTTGGACTAGATGATCTTTAAAGGTCCTTTCCAACCCAAACTATTCTATGGTTCTATGACCATTTCAGACTGAATGAAGGAGATATGGGATGTCCTGGCACATATAATTTGTCTGTCCAAGCAGGTTATCTTTTCCCCTAGTATTTCTAAACTGCACATGTATACAGATCTGCCCTGTAGAAACCTTGCATTAGAGCTTAGTTTTCAGTTCTGAAGGCTGGATTTAAACAAGAATATGTAGGAAAAAGCATCTCAGTCATACAGTAATAATAACACAAAAGCGGTACCCATCTATTCATCCAGGGTTATACAACTGGGAGTTGCATAGTTGTAGTTATAACAGCACTTGAGTGAGCATATCCCACTGTGAATGTTGCAGTTGTAGATTGCATATGTTATTTTAGTTATGACTGGTTAATTTGCAGACAATTTTATAGGCTATGATAAAATGCTCTCATATTCAATCATACAGTAATCTCCCATATTCCTCTGGGTTCTTGATTTTACTCTTACTCTGAGAGGTACTTTGGCATCTAAATCAATATTGACTTCAACAGTTGCCTTTAATATGCATCTAGAAATCAGAGAATTTGTGTTTCAACTTTTGAAAATGCAGCTGTCTGTTCTTCACTTTAGTGTCAATAAAAACAATTACTGAATGCCCAAAACAATACATATATAGAGAAAGATGAACAACATTTAAATTATTGTTATTGTATCACTACTGTATTTGCTGAAAAGCACACTGAGTTGTTATTCATTGGAAAATACAATCAGGACAGTTTTATGTTATATTCCATTTAATTTTGTAATCAGCTAAGTTAAAATTTTTCATATGCAAACTTTTTTTCTAAAATGAAGAATAATTTTTACTTAACTTATCAGACAAATTTAGTGCTAAATAAGTTACCTTCAGAATTTTGTAGAGTGGCAAACTTCAGTTGAAGTATAAAGTTTCTTTCTAGCAGTAAAGCATATTAGATTCCAAGTAGAAGACCCCTGGACAATAAGAGAGTGCAAACTCTCGGCAACAATACCAAATACTTAGAGAGGGGGGAAAAAAAAAAAAATCACAAAGAACAGTCAAACACTGAGATAGGTTGTCCAGGGAGGCTGTACAATTAGTGTCCTTAGGTATATTAACTTCTCCGAACAAACTGAGATGACTGGAGCTGCTTTGAGCAGGGCATGGGAATAAGAGAGCTTCAGAGGCCTCTTGCAACCTAAAATATTCTGCACTTGTATTATTCTGTTTTCACTAACTCTATGCAAGAAATTTTCTCCAAATCACTCCATTAGGAGAAGAAAGACAAAATAACCAAAAAACTGAGCAAAGAAGCACAGGAGGAGAGAACTGGTTGCTCAGAGGTAATTGCTTAATTATTATCAGAATCAGAAACCACCAGATAAGAAGTGTTGACACTAAAGACAGTAAATTAGGCTGTTTATTCAGTAGTATTTCTAGTGAGGATTTACTACAAGGCTCTTGGTAGAATTAAATCTAAAGCTAGATGGAAAGGCAAAGAATAAAACTTCTGTACAGAAGTAAAGCAGGAAGCACTCAAAGGGAACGAGTACAGGGAGAGACATACAGAGTCATTAAGATTCAAAGTTCTTCTCAGAGTAGATGAAATCATGATGTGTTTTGTATTAGAGAGACAAACAGAGGGAACAAAGCTAGTGGAAAGAGACTGAAGTCGAATTAATACAGGAACCAGTATGGCACAAGTGTGAACTAGTGGAAGCAGGAAACATACAGTCAGTGCCTGGGGTCTGTATGTGATGGAAGAATAAATTTATTGGAGATGGCAGTGACTAGCGACAGACTGCAAAAGAGATTAAACTAACAAAGACCCCTTTATGCATACCAGGTTTGCTGCTAAAGTAGTTCATATTCATTGGATCACTATGCCAAAGCAATACTAAAGAATACTAAATAAAATCCACTAGTGTTGAGAGGACACAATTTTCATCAGTTAAGAAAACACTTACTTAAGTGAATAGGTTATAGTACATTATTATAATTGTAGAAGAAAGTGTTTCATTCCATACTGGAGCACCTTGAGATCTTTTTTTGCACATGAAGGGGTTTTTGCGTGCTTTATAGATAATGACCCAACTGGCTACAAAAATTCTTCTAGCTCTCCCAAACTTTCCAGCATCCTCTAGTAGAATTACATGCATATTAGTTGACATGAGAATTAAAAGCAGTTTTAGAGAATGAGGCAGGTCATTAGACCAAAAAATGATAAATTATATTTTTGAGAAATTTACAACGATCTAGGCGATATGTTCTCTGTGCAGGTTTTGGATGGCAGAAATCACGTGAGTTATCAGAGCTTACGGCAGCCTCTGTCTAGGCTCCTCATAATCCTGAAGTATGCTTCCCTTTTCCTCACCATTCCTTATTCACTCCTATCTATAGCAGGGTTTAATTAGTGAAACTATCTGCTCTCTCACCAGGCATCCACAGCCTAAAGTAGTTTTCTGAGTTCCTTACCACTACATATGACTTTGAATGAATGTCATGTGTTGCAGGTTAGACTTTCCACAAAGTTTTTTTCTGCCGTCTGTATTTTAATCTTTAAAGATGCTTATCCAGCGCCTCATAAAAAGTTCAAATCCTTAATTTTGCTATCTTTAGTAATGACCACCGCAAAAGTCTGTGCTGAAGTAAATTCAGACAACTTTCCAGCAGAAAAGTACTTCTAGCTAGCTGAAGAAAATAGAGCTGTGGGATGTATTAATTAGGACCAGCTCTGCTCATATGCATTATAGAACAAGGACAGATTCATACTCTTTCCAGATTCAGTTATGAGTCTGGCTCTAATGAATGTCTCTGAAAACACCAAGGAAAAATAAATGATGCTTTGGTTAGAGCCATACTTTCTATCAGAAAGGGCTACTAGAACTTTCTGGTTTTCATGTTTTCTTCCTTCTAATGACAGAAAGATGGAAAAATTAATACTAGTTACAACCGTAGTCTTTGTATTTGCCATGTAGTAGAGCTATTTAACACCTTCCCACCTACATCAGGAAAGAACGCATAATTGATATTGTAATAGTCCTCTTCATAAAGTGCTTCTGGTCCTACAGACATTAATCATAACAATCCTGCTGGATTTAGCACAAGAAAATTAACTAAGTTCATGATAATGGGCATCTGCCTGACACTTAAATGCATGGGACTTAAGGTGCAAGTCTGGGCCTTCATGGGTTTTCACAACTAACACATTACCAACATGCATGCACATCCTCCCCACTCCCTCACACTCCCTCAATTCCTAATCCCTATCATTTCATAGAAGAGCTGTACCCAAGATCGTATGTACAGCCTTTTTTGATGTGTGCTCTTCAACACATAGAATTTGAATTTGGGAAAGATAAACCTCAGCTGATGTAATATAACACAGCTCTGCCCTCTTAAACGGAGCAGACACATCAGTCAAATATCTTCTAGATCTCTCTTATTTTCTGAGGATGCATACAGTTATTTTCTTTTTATTACCTGTTTTTTCAACAGTGTTAAGAATACGACAGTTTAAATTTAAGATCATCTCAGCCACAGGTACTGTAAAGATACGTTAATAAAAATTGCCATTTTTCTTTTTGTCATGCCAGCCTGAAGAGATAAGTAACACAGTCTTTGGAGGGAGAGAAATTAGGGGATTAGTTCTGTAATCCTTTGTAGAATATTGTTGCTCAGCAGCTTCTTTGTGAATCAGGGAAGGTGACCCTGCTATCATAACACCTCATCAAATTTCACTTAATGAGAACTCAAGAGGGCACTGGTGAGAAATATGGTATAGACGGATAACTGGAATTAATTTGATGACACTACTTTACAAATCATATCTAGTGTTATTCAATTAGTTTGATATGTTGAAATTTCAGAGGAAAAACTAAGGAAGACAAGATACATAGGGAGAAGAGACTTATCTCTCAACTAATATTGTTCAATACACAAGCAAATTTTCAGGTCAGAAGGACTGTATCAGAGAGCTGCTCCCTTTTCTCGAAGCTGTATCAGCTGGTCTAGCTGCCTCTTCCTGAAAACTATTCCTCTCCTCATACATCATGATAGTCACAGCATCACTGCAGCAACTGAAAGGAGAGTTGCCACAAATATATACGATTGATTCATTAATTTGGTAAGACTAATTCACAAAAAGCACTTAATAAAAAAGCAAAGGGATGCCACTGCCACACACAGCTCCACATCCCCCCACAGAGAGAGAGAGAGCGTACACACTCACTTGGCACTTTTGCCATCAACAGAGCAGAGTTTTAACTGATGTAACTGTAAAAGACATTCATTTATTGGAAAATAAATGGTGTCAACAAATGTTAAAATGGTTATTTTATACCTTATCAAGATTTGGTCTTAGTCTCCTGTATACAGAAGGTATAAAACATAGAGTTTTCAGTTTTAAAAAAGTCCCCACTAAAATTTAACAAATTAACTAATTGCAATGACAAAAATGTACTTTTGTTTTAAATAAAAAATGCTTTTCTCTAGCCCGGAAGAGCATTAAATTCTAGTCTTCAGAATGCTGTATGTGACACATGATACAAATTCACAGATCTCAGAAGTCAGTCCTGTTAGTTCCAACAGAACAGTGAAGGAAAAAGTGGTTAAAAAACATCAGT
>WHYT01017270.1:497026-518092 GCA_009806455.1 Tetrax tetrax | reverse complement strand
GTAATTCCAGTTACAAAGTCAGCCTGTCTGCACAACATAGTAGGTGCCAGTAGCCAGTGTCTTTGAGGCATGGCAGTGAAAACATCAGCAATCCAGTCATGGCAGAATTCACAGACCCAAAACCTTAGTAAAATTCCTGGGGAGAGACTGGGTCCTTTGCCTTGTTTCACAGTCAAGCTATTCTGTTATGCAAATATCAACTTTTACCAAGGCCTTCTTCAACTCTCAAAACTTAGCAAAACAAACAAAAAAAAGTCTTCTGAAAAACAGACAAAGACATATCTCTTCAGCTTAGTACATGGAAAGACCAAGCCTGTTGAGAAAGCGTCAGCACAGGTATTGTAAAGAGAAACCCTACAAACCTCCTGGGGATCTCGTCAGCTACCAGTAAGCAGATATTTAAGAGGACCAAGGGGAAAAAAAATATTCAGATTTTTAAGAAGCTCCTGACAAGTTTTCACATCAGAGATCTGCAGAGAAAATAAGTTACCAATGGGCTAAATGAAAAGTTGGACATACAAAAGCAGGAAGCAAAGGGTAGGACTTTTCCACCAAAGGGTGGCCACTTTTCCACGACCATGGAGATTAAGGACATCCCACCATTAATCAGTGCTGGGAAGAGTTTTACTAAACATCAATAGCTTGTAGAGGAGGTGGTTTACAGAGCAAGTGCACCATAGGCAGGTGATACTAAGCTCTTCAAGTTGACAGTAAGGAAATCCTCACAAACCGAGCATGCAAAAGATAATAGATGAGCTTCCAAGGTCATAAGTGTGTAAAAACAATAATCTAGAATGCCTATCACAAATCCAGAACTGAAAATGGCAACACAGGAAACAGTTCCTAGAGTCACCATTGAGGTTTCTCTGATGTCATCAGAGAAACATACAGCAGGAATGTTGTATCCTTGGGTATATCCTAAGGTATACACCATTGGGTATACCCATCATACTATTGGGTATCCCTCAGGAAAAGTATTATGAATAAGGCAGAGGATACATTTACAAAAGGCCCCTCCAGAAAACCTTAGCAAGCCCACATCTTGAGTAGTATGTGCAACTCTACATCTCAGGAAGGACACAGTTGAGCTAGTTAGACTCCAAAGTACAGGGGACTGCAATGAAGTACAGACAAGGGCAACTAAAATGATTAAAAACTTGCAGCTGTTGCCCTATAATGAAAGATTAAGGAGGCTAGGACTCCTTAATTTGGAGAGAACACTACAAAGGAAATATGATTGTTTTAGAAACTTCTGAATGAAGTGAATAAGTAAGCACAGAACTGTTACTCACTAAGAACCACTTAATAAAGCTAGCAAGAGACTATTTTAAAGCAAATAAAGTAAAACACCATACAAAGACAACAGTACTTTCTACAATTTGTTGCTACATCTCAAGGTTGTAGAAGCAAAGTATCATTAAATTTAAAAAACAAGACTACAAAAGAAACCTCCCAGTCAACGGGTGCTTAAAGGAAAACGAAAAAACATAAGCTAGATCTTACCTGCCAACACACCTGAAACAGCAGTTCTGGGACACTAAAAAAGAGGAGGAGGAAGAGCAGATTGCAGAAAACAGCAGCTCAGGTACTTTCCCCAAATAGCACTTCCTATTGCCATGCTCTCAGCTGGAGAATACTAAGCTGGATGGCCCACTGCCCTAATTCACTGGGCCTTCTTATTCCCTAGTATTCTTATTTTACTTTACCTTTTACCCTGAGAAATCAGCTTATTTTCTTTTAAGTATGAAAATGAAAATGAAATTATTAATAAAAGCTTACACCTGCTTATCAGGCAATGTGTTGACTCAGCTAAGGTAATATACAGTACTTCAAAACAAAATGGCAGAGTTTACTTAATATAAAGAATACAAATATTGCATTTAAATTAGGTAATCATAGTATGTTTGAATATAAATCGTTTGCATTTATTCAGAAATACCTGGTTTTCACAAAGGCACTTATTTTAATCAACTGCTAATTAACATTATGTACTTTAATGATCATATATGAAAATTCATGATTCTGCACTGACTTTGGAAAACAGAAGATTGTTAAATTCCACCTTGTGTATCACTTTATGGGGCTGTTGGGTTTTGCATCTGTGAAAAAGAGGAAATCTAACAGAAAACACACCATCTCCTTTTTCCCTAAATAAATTGAAGGAAATGTAGGAATGAGTGCAACCTCCTTATGATATAAGGACCTCCTTATGACCATACTTAAAAAAAAAATAAATTAGTCACACCTATTTTTTATTTTTAGGGACATCATATCAAGGATTATGAAGTAACTAAAGTTGGTGAGTTTTTTGTCTTAAATTAATTAAATTAAATCTCTCTACTTCTCACATTGGACTGCAATGCTTTATCAGAGAGAAATATTTTCAAAGAGGTAAGAACTGTCTGCTTAATGAAGAGCAAAACACAAAAATTATATTCAGATAAAAACTGTGGTCTCATATCGGGGCTAAAAAAAATCAGAAACAATTTAATTTGGTCCAGATTAACAGTATTTCCCAGTTTTTCAGGTCATAAATACGTCCTTCCTTGTTTTCTGCACTACATATTGCAGAAAAGTAATCAACACTCATTTGTTTTATGTCTACAGTGATAGTATGAAAGTACCACACCAAAATGGTGTAAGTAGAGAAACAGGGTTAGCTAAAATGAAAGAGCAACCCTGTAGTTCTAACCACAGAAAGGCAGATTGCTGCCTAGGACTACGGAAATTCTCCCAACACCAACCTCTTACCAAGCAATATTCTTTCTCAGTTCTTCTCTGGTTTAAAAAAAAGAAAAATAAACCAAAAACCTCTACTAAAGAGTTAGATAGTTGATGGTGAACTTTTGTCTTCTTATATATGATGCACAATTTTTTAAAAAGTATTTCTGCTTATAGACGCTACCTTCAATCCATTTCAGCAGCGGTGGCTTATGACAACTGGAACAAGAGAGTATAGAACCACTGTTCAAACCCTTTTCTCCTGTCTGTCTGCACATGAAATTTGCAAAAGTTAAAAACTGTAACCTCTGAGTGAGGAACTAATCCTGCAGATTGCTAGCTGATGTAGTGCTCTACATCGGAAACAGTTTTATCCACTTTTACTGGGGTCTATACATACTTAAACCATTAAACTATTTTTAGTTCTAAGTACTAAATCTGGTAGACATTTCAGGTCCAGATCTCTGGTAAAATTATTCAAGTTCAACTACTTCTCCAGAGTTGGCAAAACTAATTCTCTTGCAGTCAGACCCTTGGCAAGTCAGAATACACAAAGAGGGACTTTTTGACTTAAAAGTCAAAAAGCCACCTGATGTTATGTCTTTCAAGAAGAAGCCTGGGAAGTGTAAAAGGACAAAGCTCAAACATTGTGACTTGATTTGACATTAAAGATAAGAAAGATCCATTAAATATTCATTAATTCATAGATGAAGATGGGACCTTGAATTGACTAATTCGAGTTGTGTGTAAACTAGGAGATTTTACTTCAGTCACTCAGATATAGAGTGATTACTTCTGTAGATCAAGAATTCTAACATGTAGTAGTTGCACTCTGTCAGAGACATAAAAACAGATATTAAGTACTAGTTGAAATTAGGTCAGGTCAGAAAGTTTCTAGAAAAACAGGATCTATTATTGAGCTGTATGCTGAAAACTGCAGTCTTTCACTCCAGTATACCACACTAAGGAATATATTCCTTAGCTTCTTCATTTTGATTTAAATAAAATCCATATAACGTGAGATACAAAGAAAAACAGGTACTATACTATTTGATTCTGGCATTTCTAAATTTTCAAATGAAAAATTAAAAACACAGGCCATTTGAGAATACTTGCTTTAATGAACAAAGCGGTTTATTGCAGTCCTATGCCACCGGTTAGCAATTAGCAGTTAAATCATGAGAAATCATTGAGCCAGCATTTAATTAGGATGAAGAACACAACTATCTGTACTGCCCATAATTAGACCTATGAAAGCTGAAACAGACAAAACCATTAAATCAATCAATGTTTAAATCAGAAGGACACTGCACCTACTCACCAAGCTCTTTGCACATGATGTCAAAGTTACACAGGCAAATTGCAGCTCATACACACTGTGCAGGCATTTTGCAGGAAACCATGCTTAATTCGTGCCTACACTGACTTAATACCAACTACTGTGTTTAAAGTACTGCAGCAATGCACTGCCAGAAAAGCATGGCACAGTGAACAGGTTGGTAGCCTTTTGAATAAAATCGATAGTCCAAGTTTACAAAAATACAGTCAACTAGTGCAAATTGTCTACTACATATTAATGTTTTTAATATCCTGAGCTGTTTATTCTAATGAAGTCTTTGTATATGCTTAATAATTACTAATTTTATATCCATGTTCCAGTTCCTTTTTTTCATGTTTTCCTGCTTCAGGAATAATTTGTAAGTTCAGTGATCAACATACTTCACTTACAGAATTGCCCTTTCAAAACAGACACACAACGCTACCTCCAGTGTAAGGGAAGAATCTCTTTAGAGAATATCTGTTTTTTTTGTCTGAAGCTTTTCTATATGCAACATCCAAGAAGATTTCCTTTAATGTATTGATATGTGTCAAAAAACACTTCCAAATCCTGGCAAAGTTTAAACAAAATAAAAGTTATTTACAACAAACTAAGGGCTTTACTTCTGACATTTTTTGCAAGGGGAAATATGATTCTTCAGCAGACTTCTCTCATTGAAAAACAGAGATGTGCTGAACAGGGTCCTATAGAGGTCCCAAAACTCAGAATCACTAACTGTACACTTACTTTTCCCTGGAAAGCAACATTTCTCTTACCAGAAAAAAAAAAATAATACAATATTAAGTATATGGACTGAGTAACAGACAGTGAGAAACAGAAAAAAAAAAACCAAAACAAAACCTCTAACCCCATCCAATTGGATATAAAAAAACCCCTTTTTTCACTGTGAGGACAGTCCAGCAGTGGAACAGGTTTTCCAGAGCGACTATGCAAAACCCAACTGGGTAAAGCCCTGAGTAACCTTTTTTGATCTCCTTTCATAAGTTTGAGCTGCAGACCTCCTGAGGTCCCTTCCAGCCTGAGTTATCCTATACTCTATGATTCAGCAAACACAAAAAAAACCCCGAGAATACTGCTTTCCTTTTGAGAATCTTTTATACCTGTTCCATTTCCACCAAAATTTCAGTATAAAGTTTGTATACTTATTTTTTTAAGCACACTTAAGAGTGAATGGAAACACTGCTTACAGCTCAGCCATAGATATTAGCAGGTATTAGGGTATGCAGCATGTTCTACAGTTCCTGTATTTTACTGACAAATTTAGAGTAATTTCTTTGGAGGAAAATTGTTTATCTGCTTTATGCCAAAACTCAGGAGGTAGCCTGTAATATTGAAAGTAAACTAGCAGGAACATAGAGTCCTTCTGATAGTCGTAAGACTGGTAAAAAGCACAGGAATTATGCCTGTGGCTATCAGTCTGGTACTGAATCCTAAGTAATCTAAGTTGATTGTTCTTTCACAGTTTCTGTAAATCTACCTCTATACCTGCCTAAAAAAAAAGCTTAATACAGCACCCACTGGATACGGCAAGACAGTACTTCATTAATTTCAATGTGTTTAATGTGTTCTAATATGTTACCTCTGCAGCAATGGTATTCAACTAGGAAAGATTCACCCAGTAAATGCCTTACATATTTTCTTGGCTCATAAAGAGCTACACAGTACTGCAGGGAGCATACTGTACAGTTATTAAATGCTATTATGAGATACGTCATATTGCTGAAATTTGCACAAAGCAAGAACACAAAGAACCCTTAATATTTGAACTTTAAAATTATACATTATTTCAGTAGCTACATTGTCACTTCGTAAACCCAAAAGGTCTCCATAGCTAGAACCTACATATAATCACAGCCCAAGTAGAAAATATTACAGTACATGTGACAAGACAGATGATAAATGTGGTGTTATGGTTCAAAGATTTACAGTCACGATTATGTACGGTGACTATTTTCATAATTTATTCATTATTTTAGGATTACTATGAAAAATATAGAAGCACTTTAAAAATCAGATCGATGATATGTGCATCACTGAGTAGCTGAAACACATATTTAGTGTTTTCAGCATTATTTTGCTGAGGGGTAGTTTCCAGGATAGTAGCGCTCCAGTTTTCTTACTGCTGAGGTTCATGCTTTTGTAGTTTTATTGAAGCACGCATGAAAGTTTGGATTCTCTAAGGTCTTTTGCAGCATCTGCCACTGGGTATGAGTGATATTCACTGATACCCAGTAACAATCCACAAAGAGACAGTTTACTGAAATTATGCATACTGAAATTATGCTCACTGTCGAAATATAAACTGAAAAATCACATTTCATATTAAGTACTGGAGAAGTCAAATCATTGTTTCTTTCCATCTTTCTTGTTGTCAAAACTTGATAAAACACTAGAGGATGCCGTTTCAGCCTTCTGGTCTGTATAACCAAGGAAACAAATGCTGCAGAGGGGAAGCAGTGCACATTGTACCACACAGCTGTGGTAATAATACATTAAATAATACAGAATTAACATACATACCTAGGAATAAAAGCTACAAATCAAATACAGACTAAACAGAAAATAATGGACTAGTGCGCTGGAAAGTATTGGCCAACAATGGAAAGATGTTCATGAACGCAAGTCATCCACAAAATGCCATCATGAAAAGGACTCATATAACCTTTGTATGCACACACAAAATCACATAATGTTTTTTGCATATTAATATATACTCTGAGGTAGACCCTGCAATGTATCTGAATTTTCTGCTCATTGGAAATACCTCAGTAGTTCTGGTGCTTCCTCAAAATGGATGCTGAAGAATTGTGAACTATGTTGAAAGAAAGCCACAAATAAAATTTGAATACCTAAGAACCCGTTTTACAAGAGTCAAAGAGTTCAAGCTGTTTCTTTTAACAAAAAATATGAGGAACAACTTGATTGTTCTATGAAAGTACCTCCACAGAGAGAAAATACTAGGTAGTAAAGAGCTCTTTAATCTAGCTGAGAAAATGAAACAAGAAGCAAAGGTTAGAAGCTAAACTGATATATATTAAAATTCAAAATTAGGCACACATTTCTACCACAACCAATTAGCAAGTACATTTATAAGTTATTTTCCTATTGATGCCTTTTGAAGAGCTCTTTTTTAATCTGAAAAGACACAGTTTTATGTGAACTTCTGATCACACTTCCTGCTGCTTCTCTTACAGATCAAAATGTAAGAACTGATTATATAAAATAAATGGCTATCTACTGTAGAAAGGACAGGGAGGAGGAATGTCATTTTTACCCTCCTGTGATAGAAGAACAAGCAACTTGGTAAAATGCAAACTTACCTAAGTTTCACTAGATATACCATAGTTCAAACAAGTCAACCAATTTATCAGCAGAGGTCCCATAGAAAGAAGTTCACTGAGAACAAGTTAAAGCCTGAAGTTTTGAGCTGCTAAGGATTTGGGGTATTGCAGTCTTAGAATTTTTAGCTCTAAGTGAGCATCTAACAAGTTTTTAAAGTACTTTTTGACTCAATAACTTTCAAAAACAGATGTGCAAACTCTTAACATCTTTTATAAAACACTTTTGACATTTCATGTCAGTCATTTTCTCTTCTGAATCTAACAAAAGACACCATAATGAAATATCTCACCAGCGACTGAACAAACTGAAAAAAAATACAGTCAAGCTTTCAGTAACAATAGGCAGACAACATTAACAGATTATATTCTGCACTGAAAATTGTAACAAGAATAATAATTGAAGTCAATTGCCAAATCTAAAGTAATGTAATATATGCAAGTATTCTAGCTACAAGGTTTCCAGTAATTTTGCAAGTACACTTACAGGCTTAAAATAAGCTGATGAACTAAAAGCACCTTTAAAGAACAGGAGAGTAGACAATTTTTTATTAACTGGCCATTCAGTATATGCTAAGCATGAAAAGATGGATGCTAAGGAATTCATGCTATTCTGCAGCTTCCTAATTTTATTTTATCACCAAAGAATCTAAACTAGACCAAGCTGGTTGAATAATTTTATTATTTATTGCAAAATTAATGTTTTCCTTGATAATTTCTGTGCAAGTATTGTTGACTAAACTTGTCTTCCTGGTTAAGATAATTTTATTCTATCACCAATGGTAGGAAAAACAGCCTTTTTCATCTCTTTCCACAAGAAACATATTATGTACATATTCCAACCTGTTTAATCTTTTTACTTCTTTCTTTTTCTTATAAATTATCCATTACATGAATCGATATTTGACTACACCACTAAATAAAAGCTAAAATCTGTTATTTCTAATACAAAATAAATTTCTTCAACTGTAATGTGCAGAGTAATCTCTAGAAATTACTTTAACTCTCAAAGTTATTTTGATTCTACAATTTGCTGTCTTTTCACATTTATCCCAATAAATGTGAATTTTACACTTCTATGAAGTTCTGACTCTGTGGTTATTCAGTCATATATTCCACTGGCTTTCTTGAGTTATGCAGTCAATGAACTGTTTGACATGAAAGTCAAACTGTTCACTGTTGCTCAAATGTGCCTGCCCTGCAGCTGCCTGGTCGTGTGGAGCTTCAGACGCGTCAGATACACCAATAAGGCAACAATGAATGTCAGTCAAGATCTGCCTTAGTGAAAAATGCATATATTCTTACACAGAGAAAGAGCTGCAAAATTGTAGCTCTTTTGCTCTTTCTCAGTGACCTGCCTACAGTCTAAAAATGAGGGGAACTACACAAAACAGAAAACAGCTAGAGAAGCAAGATATGTGATTTTAAAAATAATCTTTGTCACTGTCATTTGTCTAGTGTTAGTAAATGACATGAAAACAATCAAAATATGGTAACCGTGAGAATAATTTCAAAAACTTTGACATATGGGCGTCATGAAAAATGTGTGTCTTGCGTGTGGGAAATTACAGTTGGGTTTAAAAATCCTCAGTGGAAGAATGCAATGCACCATAGCACTCTAGAGTTTGCTTTGTCTTGATTCATGTTTTTCCAGAATCTTGCCAGAAAGAGTAAGATTGTCAAACACACTGATTTATAAATTGTTTCAATAAGAATTGTACCCTAATTATATATTGGAAAATTCAGTTATTTTCTAATCTACAGCTAAAATAAACAAGGTGGAAGAAAGGATTTTACAGTCTTTTTATATGAGTATTTCTATTGATTAGTACTATAGAGTCAGTACTGATGCCTCTATCAAACTCAAGAAATTTGTGAGTTTGAGACCAGAAGCTAGGGTGACGCTTTTGAATCAGACAAGCTTGGAAATAAAATTATAGACAGCCCAAAAGATCTACAGGAGATAACAAACAGAAGAGTAGTTGGATCTTCTCCAGTAGGGAAGAACAATATTTCTCATGGGCTAGAAATTGGGTATTTTTTTAGCTCGGACACATGCCACAGAAGTCAAGTTTAATATCTGTGACTGTGGAAAGAAATACACCAGTCTGTCCCAAAAAAATAAAAAAAAAAAGTAATAAAACCAAATCAGTTTCCAGTGGGTGATCAAGTTTTCAACCACCTGTCAAATTACACTTAAGTAGCCAAACAGGGCAGATTGCTTGTGATGATGGACCTGCTGACTCTCTCCCCTTTAAAGAAAAAACTTCTTGGTGAGTAAGTCAAGCTTGACGCTCTATCAGAGACATTCTTCAATCTCCCACAATTTCTATGTGTCTGAAAAGAAAGTCTAATAGTTATCACCAGTCTCCAAAGTCAAAGAAAGGTATCTCATGCTGACATAATCTTCTGTATTAGGAAGGAATATATATGGAACAAGACTGACCCAATGTGCTGCTGATTATTGCTGTGTAATGAATAAACTCATGTATAGAGTAAGATATACCAAGTTGCCATAAAGAAATTTGCTCCAGTCTCATGACTTGCAGCAATGGTACTTACAGCACTAGGTCTTCTGACTTCCTCACTTATAATTATCCACTTTTCATCCATCTGTGGGAAACAGAGGCCATGAATGAGAAATTCAGTCTTGTGGAGTTTTTTAATTCATGACTTCCATAAAAGAGGAACTATGTTATGAAAGGTTCCTCTCCCTTTCTTTCCTTTCTTTCCTTGATACCATACTCCCACTACCTCAGGAAGCAAAACATATTTGGCTTCCTGCTAAAGACAGCAAGAAATTGTGATATAACAGAAGTCATACACTGCATCAGCAAATAACATCACCCATTTTTTCCTTACTCCTCTCCACCTTTTTTTTTTTTTTCCAGAAATGTGCTTCTGAAAATCCTGTTCTCTATATAACCTTACTGGAAAAGTATATTTTCTCTGTCTAGGGATTTATCATAGCTATGTGGAAGAAGTTGTACCTGGGACAAAATATGTGAAGAAAAGAGTGATCGTGGAAGATGCTGATATGCATGGGAGCCAGTTACAAGGACTTAGTTCTAGGATCTCCTCTCTTGCCTGGGCACACAGGGACAGAGAGAATTTAGAAAACAGGAAAAACATGAGATGGGTGCGTGGCACATGGCAGGCATGGTACTGGGCTGTAATTCTGGTTTCAGAGATGTAGGGGTACAGTATAAGGACAGAAGAGATACAGTGAGCTTGGGAGAAGAGAGTAACATAAAGAGCCAGGGATGGTTGTTTTAGATGTCAGTACTGCATCTGAGATGTTGAAGAACAGAAATTCCCTTCATTTGTTTCATTTCTGTAGAATTTTCACAACTCTAAATTATAGGCAATCTTAGATTTAAGCACCATTTGAGTACACTGCAGTGGAGTATATGAAAATGCAATTTCCCAAGGTATCTTGCCAAAGAAACAGACTTCCTTCTAAAGTGTTAAAAAACCAAAGAAGTTTGAAAACATGTTCAAGTAAGAATAAAATATTGAAGTAATACATTCTGAAGGAAACTGTAAGATTAGAAAGGTTTTCCTATGTTCAGAGTTTCAATTTGTACTCCACTTTTTTTGAAGGCCATTCAGCTCCATTTTCCGCTTTCAATACATTTTGACTAGAAACATAAATCAGCTGACAGAAACCAACTCAAGTGAACTGAGACTTGGATTTTATAGCAATATTGATAAAAGCAGTGGGCATTCCTGCTGGAACATTGGCATTTGGCCTGGGAGACAGTATTTTGAAAGATTTCTCAGATTCTTCATGCATCTGAAAACATATTGTTGTGCTGCAAGTAATAAATGTGGAAAGAGGGGGGAAAAAAAAAAAAGGGTTCTCCCCATGGAAACCACAAAATAACAATTTTTCTTACAACGTTCCAAGGGTGCAACTTGCTGAAGACTGACTAAGCCTCAGAGCCATGGTAAGTTTTAAGAAGAGATATAGGGGCAGATAAAGTAATGCCTTTATAGATCTCTCTGAGCAGTTCCGATCGTGCAGCAGGGGCTGTGTAGGAAAAAACTGTGGTGGCATTTGATGTCAGTTTAACTGGTAAAGCCAAGATTGAATTACATAGCATGAAGGGTGAAGTGAAGTTACTCAAAGAGGGTCATAATTTTAAGAAAAATAAAAATACTTTAAACAAAAAGCATGTAAGTATTTTGAACTAGTAAGTTTTGGTTGCTTCTTTTTAAGCTTATTCTCCTTCTCCATCCCATGCTGGAATACCCATATCTTCTAACCTTGTAAAATATAGCTGGAAGTAACTCATAACTCTTTCTTCTAAGTCAGTATTAACTGCATCAAAATCATCCTCACAGGCCTTTGTGTAACCCATTCATAAAAAACACTACAGCTCTCTTCAATCTATCCCAGGTTTTAGAAAATATTTCCTTATGCCTACAAATTTCTTTTTACAACATTATCTCATTACTTCTTGCCATGGGATGAAGGAAATATATTATTTCCTTCCTCCTCAGTTCATGTTTTCTAGACTTCTAATCAGTCTCTACGCTTTTCGCTACAGCCTCTTCCATTGGTCAGTATTTTGTTTGAAATGCGATAACTCAAACAAGTTTGGGTTTTCATTGCTCAGCTAATTATTCTTACTGAAGTGCAGTAATTTGCATTTGTCCTGCTTGAACTGCATCTTGCTTTTCAGAGCAAATCACCAATTAACAAGATTGTTTTAGATGTTAAACTTCTCCTCCAAAGGGCTTGCAGATATGCCTCCATCCATTTTCACTTTATAGAAAAGAATACATCATCTTACACCATTCTGAGATGATTATCCTTGGCTTCCTTTGGCTTAATAAGTATTATGCAAGAATTTTTAACTTCACCACACTGAAGTATTAGTTTTCATCACTATTCTGCATTTTGGGAGGCTTAGTGCAGGTACAGTTGCAATAAACATATTTTGGCTGCTAGTGTAAGGAATAGCATTACACCTTCAACCAGTAACATTTAGCTATTCCATTAGAAAAACTCAAAACAGACAGAAATTCCGATTTGAATGTAATAAACACTCGCTCAAAATTTCCAGCCAGAAGAAAACTTGGTTTTGCCTAATATCATCTAGAACATACACCTGGATTTTCAAGCAGCAGAGTTACAGTGCAGAAAGAAAAAATATGAAAGAGAAAGAGACAAAGAGCATAACAAAGCCCTGTTTTAATTGTCTAATATAAACATTTACATTTTGCACAAGGATTAATGGATTAAGCTACTTTAGCATGAAGGAAAAAAATTGCAGTTTAGGACCTAAACAACACTAAATGGCTTAATCCAGTTTTCTCTGAACGTAAAGCTGTATTTAGTAATGGATTTAAGAGATATGTATAGAATTTTCTTATTCAATTTTATTAGCACACGAACTATAAAAAATTTTGCTACACAGGTATATGTATAACCTTTAGTAACAAGCATTTCCACTCCAGTATTGCATGGGTTGACTTTTTTTTCTTTTTAATAGAAAGGAAAAGTACCCTGTACCAACAGAAAATACAGTGAGATAGTCTTCTTAATACTGTGCTTGAATGCAGTAACTGGATTCCTAATGACAAAGTGGTGATACGTGAACACCAATTAATATGCGAATTAGCAAACTCATGCTGAGAAAAACCAAAGAGCTTATAGGCCATAACAATATCCTGAGCCTGAGGGTATCTTCTCCCTGTATCTTCCTACTTCTGTGTGAGACAGCACTCAGCAAATAAAAGGGCAACATCATTTCTGTGTTGTGTTCCATAGCAAATTTAGAAATGCTGTGTAATACTCCAGATACATTCTGTGGTGTAAAAGAGAATTATTGAACTGTAACTGCTCAGAATTTTACGACAAATAAGCAAGCTTTGTCAGCGGAGTGGAACACTGAGTTTACCTTTGAGCTTTGTCTACATAATCCTTATATTTTATGCTGCATTTGTTGAATACAATGCCTTGCCATGAGTCAAACAATTAGTCTGGAAGAATTAGTTTAGAATTTGCATTGGTTTCAGCTAGACAGAATCAAAATTAGAACTCAACTACATAAAGATCATTAGAAATTTGATTATATTATAAAAATAATTATTTTTATTTTTGTACTGCAGTTCAGAAGTAGCACTCATGGCACAATAAAAACATAAAATAAAATTAGTAGAAATTTTTATTTTAGTTCCAGTAAAGCATAAAAAACTTCAGTATCTGGAAATCTAAACAGGAAAGGTGATCACTCCAGTCTTTCTGAGCTCTAGGGTTCAGTTTTTAGTTATCCAAATGATTTGTCTTGAATGTCCAATTTTTTACCCTATATCAATTTACTAAGAAACTGAAAATGGACTGCATGTTTGTACTACATAAAGGGATTTTTGAGTTGTTGGCTTCAGGGTTTTGGAGAGCAGAGATAGAGAAGATTTAGTTAAAAGATGCGTAACCAAAAAGACATGTAAATTCAAAAAAAACATTATCTGGATAAAGGGCTTATTTTTTTCTGGAAAATGTAAAGCAGGTCTAATAAAATTTAGAATAAATAAATCCTTGTCCTTTATAATTTAATGTTAATTAAATTTAGGTATTATCTGAACATTCAGAAGAGCAAGAGCAGTAGTATTTGTAGGCACACATATTTAAGGAAAGAGCAGCTCAACATCTTCCATCAAACCACCTAATACAATTGAAAAAGTGGACAATTTTTTAGAAAGTATATAGTGGATTTTATATACTATATATTCTATATTACATAGTATTCACCCATATGTTCTGCCATGTAAATGAATGTGTCAATTTACGCCTTTGGGCCACTGACAGGGACTGAACTGGGGACCTGCAGACCCCACGTGGGTCTACTGACACAGTCTGAGCTTCAGAGACAAATTTCTGCAGTTTGTCCCAGTAACAGCTTGACTCCGTTTGTCATTGATACAGACAAAAACTTGTAATGCCCATGAACCAAAGATTTATACTTGTAGGCTTAGTGCAACAGAAAATAACTAAAGAGCAACTGCTCAGATTTTTAAGTATGTACTCCAATTTCTTTTAATGATTGAAAATTAGCTTAACTCTTACAGTTAAAAATCAGAAGATTTTATACATGGTATTTATTCTGGTTCTCAATCTCCTATTTATTTACCTTTATGAAGTATTACCCATATACTACAAAACAAAAAGGTTGTAAAAGTAATCCTGTATGTTCCTTCAGACAAGAAATATAACCTGTACTTAGATAAAGTCTAAAAATAACTGTATAGCAAGATGTGGTAAGTCCTTATTTTTCAAGGAAAAAAAAAATATTGTCCGGAAATACCGGAAAGCAAATAATTTGTTTGTAAACACAGAAAGGGAACCTCTTCACTTGTGCCCCTGAGAACGCTGCTTTTCTTCAGATTAGTTCAATAGTCCAGATAATAAATGAGTAATAAAATTACTACTGTGCATGATATTTTTAACTAGGGAATATATCACAACTCCTAAATTATATTTTCAGGCAGCAAATATAGCGGTCTGGATTTCTTCCTAGAATACTATTACCATTTGAAAATACTTTCTATTAGATTCTAGAAGGACAAGGGTTTTGATTTTCCAAATGAAAGATGCTATGACTTTTTGACACAAGAATGTCCTACAAATTTATTTTTTAAATCTTTGTGCAACTCAATTCTTCTGAAAAAGTCAGTAAGAAGTTGCACTTCACAACAAACAGAATAAAATTCAAGCCATGGTGGCCATTTGTATACTACACACATGCACTCGTGAAAGGTGCCATAGCACACACATTCAGATGATGTTGCGATGGCTGCACTGCTTTCAGAAATGCAATATATCTTTTCCACAAAACCCTGGCCAAAATAAAAAGTGAGAAAATTAATTACTCTGCACATACCTACTAAAAAATCCACAGCACATTTGTAAATGTGCTATGGCACTTGCAAACATTGCTTCATTTTGTTAATGTTTCAGTCAGAGACTTTGAGATCACTCCATTTTTTCAGATATTTAATGTCTTCAGGAACAATTGGATCATTCCCAATGTCACAAGTTTATTTCACCCATTTACCTTATTTACTCATATTAAGCTGCTAACACAAATTAGACCAAAGCATAATTCATGACTGCCTTAGGCATATCGTCTTGAAAGGCATTCAGTCTCAACCTGTAAACATCAAGGGACTGACAATTCATCTCTTTCCTGGTAACTTCGCTCCCTTTTATAAATTTGTGTTCCTGATGGGGATATGTTTATGTTCATGCCCTGAGCACATATTATTATGCCCTTCTCCTCTACACTGAAGTCCTTTAATATGCTGAAGTTACTCCACGTTCTATCTAGCCATGTCTCTTTTTTTTTTTGTTTACTTGTTTGCTAAATTAAACAGGCCAGGCTCATTCAGACTTTCACTGGGGGGTATTTTTCAAGATGCTGCTGTTTCAAGATACTTGAGCTAGTCCAAGCCTTAGAAGCAATGTTGTTCATTTATTCAGGACCACAAAAACAGCCACAGCAGATCAGGCTAGTAATGGGCCATCACAGGAGGATGCCTGGGGACACCATATAAAGACAGGACAAGTATTTACAGATATTTACTTCAATTTGCATTCCTGGAGAAGGGCCACTGATTATATATGTCCTTTTTTTTTATTCAGTTATTGTTCATGAGAGGATTTTGATGCTTAAAGGTTTTAAAAGCCTTTGCTGAAGGACCTCATCAAAAGTGTTCCATATGGGCACGTTAGGGACCTCTGAGAGCTACGTCTGGTTGCCTTACCCTGCACCTCACCAGAGAGAGACCCTGAACAGCAACCTTCCCCATGCTGTGGCTCTCCTCTGAACCACCTCTGCCTTCTGCACCTTTCTGCAGATGGGGGCCTTGGCGCAGCACGTGGTGTCACTTCCATCCTATACCGACACAGCATCATCTAACTTACATGTGGAGCCGATTGGGCTTGGGAAGCACTTTGAGTACAGTTAATTTCTCGTTAAATATATAGAAGGTGAAAATTGTGTGATAAATTACAATGGAATAAAAGATGAATTTGTACATGGTTGGAAATACTTATGGCAGGCTACTAATGATATTGCTGTCATCCAAGAGCATGGCTATTACAGAGCTGCTCAAAAACTTTCATACAATATTCCACTGCTATTATTTGGACAAGGGTGCATTACAATGCATAAATGATCTTTTTACATGTGAATAAAGATTTAGAGCTGGCGAGATTGTTTAGTTCCAATGAGGCTAAAATACAATTATTTCACTCACAGAAAGATTCCTATTGTGTTTCCCGTAACTATGTGATACATTTTCAATGCTTTATGTGGCATCTGCATGCAGAGCACTCCTAAACAGTAATTGTTGGTATAATTCTCACACACATAGCCTGTACATGTATCACAAGCATGGGTGGATTAACTTGCTGAAGCAGAGCACTTGTTTTCCTTGCCGGAAAGTGAGGGGAAAAAGGAGACATAAAATCTCTATTCAGTGTATTACAGACTGCAAGTGGCTCAGTGCAAAGAAAGAAAGAAAATTTTTGATGACATGGCTGCAAAAGCTGTAACACTGCCCCTTATTTTTACAACTAGCCTACATTTTCTTCCATCCACTCTAAGTACTGATGAGCTGTACAATACATAGTTCTGCTTGATTTTTTGAGTTGAAGCACAGCTGAAGCTTAATCTTCTGAGTTGAAGCTAACAGCAAGGGAGCATATATCCTCCATATATGCCAATTCCCCATCACCTTGTTAAAGAAGACTCAGCCACCTCCAAGCAGAAACAGAAGATGCTTCAAGTGATCTGAGCCAGAGGAAGGTAACAACAGGCACTGCCTTCCTTTACTGATATTATAAAGGGGAAATAACACGGTCTGAGACCTCACCGTTTTCAGCAGAGTTGCTATGATAACATAGAAAGGAAGAATCTCGGAGTCAGAGACGGATGAAGAGACACAGGCTCTGCACGGCCAGGAGAGATTGCTGCAGCAGAGCCAGAGCTGCCCTCCAACACCCGCCTTGGAGCATGGGTCAGTCTGTCCCTGGCACTGCTGCCGAGCGGCAGGTGGGTACGAAACCAAGCCCTCTGCCCCTTCGGGAAAACACTGGCCGAGGAAAGAGTCAATCAAAAGATCCTCACCATGATTAATTACTATGGCAGTTACTAAAACCTAAGGTGTCCTTGCCCATTGTTGTCAAGACTTTGGAATTTTGATGCCTATTCTCTTTGTTGTTATATTCTCGGCTACAAAATGCCCATTATCACACTGCTGCAGTAATTAGACCCATATACTGTCCTGGTTCTACATGTTGATTGAGCTTCTGCTGCCATTAATGAGGGTGTGTAGTAAAGAAAGCCACTAGACAGCAACAAGGTCAATGAGCACAAATCTGACTGCTGAGCAGTCATGACATAAGAAAATTTTTCCCACCTGCTTCTGTTAATATTTCCTCTGTTGCAATCATGTCACAATACATGGCTCTTATTTTCAATTCTTAAAAATTATTATTAACCTAAAAATCTCAGCAACATTTTCCTCATTTTACTGAAATTAATGAGATTGTTCTGATGAGTACTTACAAAACCAGATGCAAAACAACTAAGAGACTAATTCTACAATAACATACTTTTTAAAGCAGCACTGTTGTAAAAAAAAAAGGTTAAAAACTAAAAATAAGAAAAAAAAATATACAGGCCTATAAAAGCTGTACACACATACGGCTCTATATGTACATATATACACTTCTTAATACACATACTACTTAGAAAAAGGTTGAGGAATTATACTTAGAGGAGAGCAGAATTCAAAGCAAAAGATGGCTTTGGTTCAGCTGATATAGTACACTATACCAGCAAACTGGCCAGCAAAAATCTTTTTCCTAGGGATTTTTTTCAGAAAGGTCAGAAAGCTAACTCAGAAGAGGTAAGGTAAAAAGGCAGTGGAAAATAAACAAAATCAAAGATCTTCTATTATGCTCATTATGTTCAGTCCTCTTTATCTGTATCAGCTGTAAGCTATTGAAGGAAAGTCTTTTTCTGCTTACGTATTTGTAAAACAGCATGTGATTTTCCCTTCTAATCGTGCAGATAAAGCAGATGTCTTGTGCAGATCTTGCCTTTTTTAGAGAAGATAGGAAACAAAAGTCTTTCCCAGAAGCAAATTTCAAATTTCCTAAAAATGTGATACAATATATTAGCGTTAATGTCCTTGTCTGTGCCAAAGAATCCTCAGGGGTGCAGGGACTTGGGCAGAAAGCAGGCAAGGCAGCCACTGACTTAGAAGCTCATCTCTTTACCATAACCTCATTCAGCAGAGCCCTGACCCACAAAATGGTCACTTCATGTAGGTCTGCTTCCTCCACACTGCTTCTTCAGAGAGACATACAGGCGGGCATACATATATCCCACAGATGGAAGAACTGGAGGAAGCCCCAGAACTGATACCTTGTGGATATGGTATTTAGCCACCAACTATTTTTCTTCACTGATATTCTGCTGTAGCATTAATTATTGGGCTTAGCTAGCGATAGTCCTTCAAAATGACTGTTCAGAAAAGTCTCAGGAGCAATGCCCTTGATAAAACTACAACTTTTCTGAATTCATTCCTGTACGGTTTTTCAAGAGTCAATGGGTAACTATATTATCTTCCAGAAATCTTATTCTTCCACATGACTTAAAAGGTACAGAGAAATTTTCTTTCTGAGGCTGATAGTCAAAGCAGATATCTAGGAAATAATACTTTTCTTTGTTTACTCTATGACCATGAACAGAAATACCTTCACTACCAGTTTATATGGATGTTTACTCACATCATAAATCTAACCATGGTGTATTCAGAGCAAAAAGTGTAACAAAGGGTGCCAAGTGAAAGCCAGTTCCTCCCTTCATCATTGACACTGGGTTCCATAAAACAGAAATAAAAATACATTTGGAGCTCAAAATAGGCATTTTTAATTAAAAAAAAAAAAAAAAAAAAAGTTATGTTCCATAGATTTATCCCTTCACACAGCCTTGCCAAAATTGTTGGCCCTTGGTCAGGAGCATCCATTTAGTCATAATCCAGGGTAGTGCTCCGAAGAGGACTGAGATGGCTTTACTGACATCTCTGTATTTTGCTTTCCACTGTGCCCTTAACCACTTTAAATGTTACAAGCTATCAGTTCTGATAATGCAAAATGTGAAAATGGGGAAATGGGCCACCTTCTAACCTCTCTGGCTATAGTCAATGTACATTGGCTGAGCTGACATTTACATTTTCAACTCATCAACATCCGATTATCACGGGACAAATAGCCTGCTGAGAGAGATGTTTTAACACTAGCATAGGAAGCACAGGATTTTGAGTGGAAGGCTATGTGTGCCTTGTCCTTCCCCTAGAAACTCTTTCTCTACCCAGTGACTAGCAGCCAGCAGACCCATACCCTACAAAGGAATACACATGTATCTACATTCTTGAATAAGTGAACAAAAGTTATTGAGATCTCACAGGTTAGAAAGCAAAAACAAGGTGGTAATGTATGCAAACTGCATCCCTCAATGCATATTTTTAGGTGTCTACTGATTGACTTGTCTCAGTGTTTAAAATTAAGTTGCCTTTAGGCAGCCAGGTCTGTTTCAAGAGCTACTGATGATGATATTATTAACCTTTGGTATTGAAATTCTGTTAGCAGCACCTGATTTATCCTGGTAAACAGCACTGCGATCTCATTCTTAGTCCTGGCCTGTGAAAATTTACAGCTGTAGGTGGTTTTCATTTGTTTTTTTCAGAAGAAGGTATCAATAAAATCAAACTGAACCTGATACAGACTCTATATGAGGAATGCATTACAATTTTACCTCTCTTTTAAAAGGTGGCTTTTTAAAGATATATGGAGGGGAGAGTATTTTAATTAGCTCTAGACTAAAACAGAGTAAATAGAGCAAACAGGGAATTCTTCCTCCTTCTGTCTCCTCTTTTCCTGAAAGGTTCACAGAAGGTATTTTTTTTAATAAAAAACAGAGATTAAGTCATTAGGCCTCATTATGATATGATGTGTACCAATATAAGGTAAGGATTAGTTTTATTGAAGTGCAATAACAATCACAAAGACATCCATATTAATCCAAATTTAACTTTTGGATATAGGCATCTCTACTTATTATGAGGTTAACAGTTGAATCTCATGTATTCTGGCTGAAGGCTCCAGTTCAGAAAGTCAAGAAGCAGGACTTTTTTTGCCACATAGGAATACGGCATTTCCTTCCCTTTTTTTCAAATCCCATTTTTCTAAGTGCTTCTAGGCAGATGTTGAGGACATAAACCTTATCAATACTAAAATAAGGAGATTCCTGCTTCTTGAAAGGTGGGGTCTTCTTTACTTGTAGTTGACAAGGCATTTTACAGGAACACATTTGACTTTTTACAAGTTTCCAACAGCAGTATACTTTATTCCTGCTGACAGCAGAAGTAATTGCTGTATGCAGAATAAAATGGATTATTTTAAAAGTTTAACTCTGTTATTTTGTTTCATATTTTGTGCTCTAATATTAAATTTAAATCTGTTTCAGAAATTTTTTTTTCTCAAAGAACAATTCTTTCTATGCTACTGGGTACAAATATATGTAAGTGAACACCAAATCATTGCAAGGTAAGGGAAACAGGGCTTTTATCCGGAGTGGAAATAGGTAT
>WHYT01017270.1:472885-484666 GCA_009806455.1 Tetrax tetrax | reverse complement strand
GGCAATAATAATAATAAAAAAAAAAGGCAAGAAACAAAAACACCATCATAACTTTCTGCAGCAAGAAAGCAATTTCTATAAAATATGTACCAATCAGCTGCCCTTATGGCATGATTCTTACGCCAAATTCTGGAATAATGCGAACAGTGATGGCCCATGGCTTACAGACACTCTGAAAAATATTATATGCAGAAGGAGCACTTAACACTGTGGTTCTGCAGATCTTTTTTGTGAGTGGTGATCCAATATAAGATGTTCCAGCTACTAACTGCCCACCGCCAGTCCACCAATAGAGCCTACAACCTCTGCACTACTGCTGATTCAGTCAGCAGTAGTGGATCTTGGTTTAAAAGTGTTTGTGCCCCCTAAAATCAAAATTTATGGCAGCTTATCATTGCTGGGAAAGTTAAGCACAGCTCAATCTGTGCAACTTGCTGGAGGGTCAGATAATGCACAGAAATGTATTGCACTGACTGGAGTAAGAGAGTGGAAGGCACCTTCATTTAGCTCACATGGTGATACTGGCTTCCTCTAGTGGACTTGCACCTTGTCATCCTCTCCTGTTCCCTTCCTTTTCATGCTACTGGCTTTATCTGGAAGGAGTCATGTGAAAATGCAGGAAGCATTTCCACATTAATGCTATAGAAAATTTTGGCATTGTGATAAATTATTAAAATATCCATAATTTAAAATATAAATGAGTCCTTTTATGCACATAGACAAAGATGTGATGATAGTCAAAGAATTTGCAATTTAAGTAGACTTCTCTTTTAAAGAAAAATCACAGCATCATCATGAAATAAATGTATGTCTACTTATTTTCTTAGTTTTAAACAGCAGACTTAAGCTATCTTCTCCACAAATAGAAGCAAGATTGATACCTATAATTGCTAGTCTCTGCCACTACTGTTAGCTCTTTATTAAAGGGTGAGGTAGCAAAAAAGTTATTTGACATTACGAGAAACAGAACAGTACACCTGTTCTGAAGAGGACAGGTTTTCCCTAAAATAATATCCAGGGAAAGCTAAATGAAATGGGTCCCAACCATAGATTTAGGGAAAATTTGCAGTGCCCAGCAGTGCAAGTTTTGGTGCTATACTTAGATTAGAAAACAATAAAACACATCACCAACCAATGCAGTGGTAACATTCCATTAGGACAGCAAGACAGTCTTAACACCATCCAACTCATACTGACAAGAGCAACATCAGCTGTTTTCATAGGTTCTCACATTTTGCTCCTTCCATCACCTCCTATGCCAAAGCCAATGTCCACAGACATGTGTTTCCTACAAATTTTCTGAGTAGTCATTTGAGGTTTCTAGCAACTAGAGAAATAAATCACCCAATATTTTTTTTAACGTGCACATAAATGTCGCACATGACACACCCATATTGTTTACTGAATGGTAATATTAGCACAAAACACAATTATCTTATTTTTAAAAAATTACAAAACATAGTGCTCAATGTGGATAATCAGGAGGAATTCTCTGAGGAATCTCTGTGAGGATTCAGCACGAACAACAGTGCAGACAGCCATACAGCCATTCTGATTCAGTTTGCTACCAGCTCAGCACGCCATCACTGTGCTGTCATTCGTTATTCCACCAATCAGCCTTCCCTTTTGACTTGAAATCTTTACATTCCACTCGGCTATTCTAAAACTGCCTTGGCAAGCTCTGTAAGCCCATTACAAAATAATAGCATTGTAATCTCATGCAGTAGCATATGCCCAAAATTGACATTCATTTTATTCAATATAATCTATAATTCTTGACATATCAGGTGCTAGGCTTCAGTTCAGCTCTCCTAGACGCTCCCTCTTCGCTCTGCTCATCATGCTGCAGTTTGCTGCCTACCAGATGCATTCATTCATTGATCAAGGCTTACAAAAGTCCAAGTTCAATAGGACAGACAGTACCTTGGCAAAGTGTGCCTTCTGTATTATGCCTGTCAGCAGTATGATGGAAATTTTTTCATGAGACACAGAGACACCACTCACACACCCATAATTTTATTAAGCAATAGCACAAGTGTTCTCGGTAGACTGGGTAGATGACATATTTACATGAGCAGTGAATATTATCTACCTCATCTAAATTAATACTGAACAAAATAGGGAGCTTAACTACGAAGAGGTCTCTTCTGGGCAAACAGATCATTTTCCACTCACATACTCACTTGCACCTCATAATGACTTGGGGGAGAAACGAAGGAAGGTATGAGATCAATTCTAAAAATAGTATCTCATTCCCTTCAAAACAAGATATACTTACAGAAATGAGAATGTCAATGCCAGTATTGAGGAAACAGCACACATTAACAAGCTTACTGTTAGTCTCTGCAAAATTATCTTATCTTTTGCCAACTTTTTCAGGAAAATCTACTAAACTATTGATGAAATGGAATAATAATTTTCCCTACACAAAGATTAAATGGGAACATGAGTCTATACGATAGATAGTTTTTGCATTCATCTCATGTCTGCTCAGCTGCAGAAGTCATTGGGAAATGGCACATAGAATATTTCTAAACTGAAGTATATCTGAAATAGTAGATGTCAACTTGAATCCTACAGGAAGTGACAGTCAATACCAGCTTGTTGCTAGCTATTTTTGCAACCGCCTAGAAAGTTTGACACAGCTAGGAAGTCTTGTGTTAGGACTGGAACCTATTGTTTCAGAAGAAATAAAAGGGAAGATAATTGTAACAAATATTTACATAACAGGTACTATATCTGAAGGCACAACTATGCACAAGCCTGCGTGCTGGTACCTGTCTGAACCTCCAAAGGAAACTGAGTTTCTGACAAAGCGTATAAGGTCAGAGCTAAGGGTAGATGCCTTTGGTACCCCACAAACTGGAGTAACTCAGTTGAGTGATTTCTATGGAGTATTTGCCATCTGCTGGAGACGACTCAAGCAAAACAAAGCACAGATGGATCTCAGTCCCAATTTTTGTCTTTTTCTTTTTTGCTTTAACTCCTCTAAACTTCAGAGAGGATTAGGATTTTGTGTAGTTTTTTGGAGGAGTGTATTTTTATAGTGAGTAGCTCCTAGTTTGTACTTATTCACAGACAATTTTCAAACTATTGAAAGTAATAAATGATGCCATGAGTTTCAGCTTTAAGACTAAGTAGTCTTGGAAAAATTTCCAGTCTCTTTGTAATGCACTCTGAAATGCTCTCTGCCATTTACTGGGGCATAGATCATTCAGCTTCCTTCCTCACACATATATTACTTGGTGAATGGGATTTACAACAGCCAGCCTGCTCAGCAGGGAGACTCCTGAATTAGCCAAGACAAATTACCATTTAAAAAAAAAAAACCCACAAAAAAACCCCAGCGTAGACTGAAATATTGCATATCTCCTGAAGCCTTACAACTTAGACAGGAGTTTCTCTACTGGACTGAGGTTCACATTCTTAAATGTTCTACTGGCGTATGATGACCAAGCACTCAGTTTGAGTACAGAAAATTGGCTCAATCTTTTCTTCAAAATAGAAACAACCGCTCCAAGTTGTGCTACAATCACTATTTATTGTTAAAAATATGTCATTTAAGCTAATAGTAAAAAATCACATTAAAGGGAAGACCCAGGCATTTTTACCTCATTTGGCCACTTATTAAGTGAAAGCCATTGGGGCTACTATTGTGCTCTGAACTCGTGCTTGCAAAGATGTTATTGTTCACGCACCCGCGTTCAATCACAGACCTCAGGAGAATTCAACATATCTCAATGCCTCTAGCAGGATAAATTCTAAGATGCTCCTCTCAATCCAGATGGGAAATATGCAAGCAAATGCGTGAGTCACTAGCATGATGGGCCTAAGCAACATTACTAGAGAAAACTGAGGCATCTGCGGACACTCAGTGGCTGGTGGGTGAAATGGGGTCTTTGCAGATCGCTTTCCAGGGCTGAGCCTCTATTGCACTGTAGGCACCTTCCTTGTAGCAGCTCCTAAAGGAAATAATGAATGCTTCTGGAAAACACAGGAATTCGAGCTCTCATAATGAGCTTTGTAATAGCTTGACTACTTCCAACGCTACTTATGGCCAAACCACATTTATTCCCAAGACAAGTGCAATCAGGAAAGACAGAGAGTGGAGAGCAGGCGACCCAGCCCTGACCCTCTTCCAGCATGTGGACTGGATGTGCAACCGCTAGGCACCTTTCCAAGTTCAGATTTAACACCCTTTCCAACAAAAAGCTTTAAATTGCATGTGAGGTAAAACCCAGATTCTGGGGCTCAGTTCAACTGACTCGCTTCCTCTTCATTATAGTTAACTCCTGAAATTTTAGATTGCCTTTCAACTTTTGTCGTCTCTGTTGAACTATGTGCAGAAACATACTTGCTTATAAAACAGCAAAGGCTCTATTGATTTTTTACTTTCAGTTTTGATTGTTTTATGTATGTTGGTGATTCATTAAATGCAACTCTAAGTTGAGCTAATGTGAAACCTTCCTCTAACATAGTTAATTTTCTTGTCTTCAACTAGTTAAGCAGCAGAGCCATTTATGGAGTGCTTTGCCCATGTGGACTAGCTTTAACTGGAAATAATATGATTTAGTATTACTGAATAACTTCACTTGGAAAGAATGGTACCTGTAATTCCAGTGGTTTATGGCATTTTTTTCTCAGCTAGAGGTCCCAACACACCATTGTACCAATATGTCAACTACCAATGTACCAATCAGATAATTTTGTTATTTTAAACAGATTTTCCAGAAAGGCTTTCCTGAATTAAAACACATACTGATTTTAAAGAGTTGTTGTGCCATGTACCCACTAAACCATGGCAACTGCATTGCTTGTATCCAATATGAACTTAGCAAGTTTTTCCCCTTTCTTGAAAACCTGATCAAAATACCTTATGAACAGTTTTGAGTGGAAGACAACCTACATAACTGGGAAGTACAAGTATCATCAACACTGATCCTGAAGAGTGAAAACAGCAAAATACCTCTGTGAATTTCATTCAACAATCTGCATTTTCTACCCTGATAGAGGTGATAAAGCCTAAAAAGCTATGCAGAATCCATAATGCTGTAACAATAAATTTTCACACTCAGGATCATGGTACAAAGAAAAATGCATTTAGAAACCACAAATTCAAATTAATTGTGTTTTCACTTTATGTGCCTTCATTAAACGTACACTATTACCTTCTTACAAACCAGAAAGGAAGTGATTTTTCAGTAGCAGCAGCCTCCTTTTACTGACATAATTTGTCTGCTCAAGAGTTGTAGGAGCAGGAAGGTGGAACCTATAAATTCCAGACCATGCTGCCCAGATGAACTGAAGAAGACTGATAAAACAAAGAAATACAGCTAAAGGCCAGATTTTTATGCCTGAGGCACTCTACTGCTTGCAGCACTGATTTTTAGACATATCAGTGATGTACTTCTGCTGATGTGACTGTATTGATTTAACAAAGTACTACTAATTTAAAATTGCAGGAAGATACTCTGTCCTCAAATAGTACTTTTCAAGCAGTGCAAATACACAGGAGTTAAATCACACAGTCCTACCTAATGTGTTATCTAGAGGTGTAAGAAGGGAGGTACAGACCAAACACTTCTTTTAATTAAAGTTGTTGAGCACCACAAGCTTGCTTTGACTTACTTAGTATCTCTGTAAATCTGGCCTTGCATGATTAGCTGCAGCAATACTGTTAACCAAGAATAAAGCCTCACATTTTGTGTCTCACTGCTGTGGCTTAGCCAACAGACATTCCCTCCTGTGACAAGGAACAAAACCCAGTGCTCCTGGACAGCAACCTCAGAACACCTTTCTTCACAAAAGCTTTTGTTGTGGAACAAACAGTTAACATGTAATATCTTACAATTAGCAAAGGAACTGATGGCTTAGTAGATAAATGTCAATCTTTACTCTCGGACTGTTAACTAATTCTTGCTTTACGATGGCAGTATACATGGCTGCAGCCAAAAGTTCAATCGGATGTTAAGTAGGTTTCTGTAAGCTCTTTAAATGTATAGAGTATTTCAAAATAAAGACAATGATACAACCTCTTCTCCAGATTTCTTGTGAAAGAAGAGTGAAGAAAATGAGATTCTCCCTACAGAGAGAGAGTTCCCTAGAACTTCCATGCCAAAATGAGAAAAGAGTCTATTTATAACTCAGTGTGCTTTTTGTTTCGTATTTGAATCCTTATCTTTGTCCTTTGGAATGCTGGATCCTTAGAGGACATAGAAACAACTATGTTGGACATGGATTTACGAAGTTTACATCAAATAGCACAAGGTATAATTATTTCAGAGGAAAAGTCTCTTCTGACCTTTCTGCCGTAATACCTTACAATCTTGCTCATGGCCTAAATCAGGAACCTGGGAAGACAATACCCACTTCCTAAATATGTCTTCACATTAGATTGATTTATCTTTGAAAGTCTCTAGCATGACTTACACATTGTCTCCAAGTCTTACATTCAGACCTATAGACACAACCCAGCTTACAGCAGCATCACACATGACCCTCTTCCATTTCAGGAAGAAAGAAATGTGTTTCTAATCTTTATATAAATTTCATGCATCTATTTTTTATTTTTTTTTAAGTGCAGAATACAGTGGCAGAGAAAAACACAACAATATTTATCCCAAAAGCCATGGAGAACAGGAAGATAAAGTGCTTTTTCCCCTTTAACCAAGCCTTCAGATTTTGATGTATTTTCCATTTAAAGAGCATTGAGCTTAGCAAAGCTGTAACGTACAATGTCAAAAAGCTTGGCTACAGGTTAGTACTGTTTTTGGTAGCAATAGTACAGGAATGATTTCTAAAACGTACAGTGAGAGCACTGCCGTTATCTTGACCTTTTTTGTATGTCTGCCAAACAACTATATCTTATGCATAGAATTCTCTCCAGCCTCCTGGACTATGTCGAGTCCTTATACATATTGGGAGATGAAGAGGAAATCTCACAATAGGAACACAGAGAAAAGGAATTTGCATGTATATTACTTTAAAACCCTTTCAGCTTGACCTTTCACGAAGAATGGTTTAAAGGCTGAATTCTCTGACTGTGAATGCAAAGGTTAATTGTCTCTATTGAGTATTGCTGATAAGGCCCTAGTAAACCACCACGATTTCTTGGAGAGGTGTAGGTACAGAAGGGTAGGAGAGAGCTGGTTTTGCATTAAAAAGTCAAATCCATTGGTATGCACACTAAGATGTCCATGTCCCAAGCAAAGACATGAACAACAAAGTAGACTTTCATAAGAATATGTTGTTATAGAGTACTATACTATACCTAGTGTCATCAAAAGTCCTCCCATACCATACCAAGCACATGAGTTTCTCTGTCTCTTTCTTTGAAAAATAAATAAAATATAGAATTCCTCAGGGTATTAGTTCTCCTGTTAATTTAAACAGTGAAGCGATATATATGTTTAAGACTACAAAACTACTGAATCAACCTCTTGTTTAAACTCTTGTGGTTTCCTTGTTTGAATTTCTTTATCAAATATTTCATAAATTACATAAATCGCATTGGAAGACTATTATCGCAAAATCTCATCTGTGACCAATTTCGTGCGGATTTTTAGTAAGTAGTTTTATATCACCAGGAAATGTAAAACTGTAAATAGACTATAAATATTCTCTCATTAACTGAATAAAGAAATTCAGCTAATGCTTACAAGATGATTCAGAAATAGTGTACAGTGTTTAATGGTTTTTGCATATTAAAAGTGGTAATTTCAAGACACTTAAACACACTATTAAAAATAAAATCTTGAGATTGTAATGAAAAATTCTCACTGAACCAGGATCTTCAAGTAATAAGAAATAGTTTCCAGGATTTTTTTTATTCCATCATGCTAATAATCTCACTGGTACCGTATGTTCTATTGCAAAACAAACTTTCCTCCAGAAAAGTATCAGAGTGTTTTATAGACGACAAGGAATACTATCTCCCACTCTCTAAGACTGTACACAAATTGTGGCTACTAAACAAACACAAGAGAAATGGTTGCGATATATGCTAAGCAAATTGTATGTGCAACGACTGGACAAATGTGAAGGACAAAATCTGTAACAACCTATCCAGTGTCAATGAAAATCGCAAGTCAACAGCCATCCAACAAACAAAAATGCCACTTTTCTTTGCAAATCAAATTCAGGCAATTTTAAGCCTCAACATAAATTTTGAATACATTAGTCTCAACATAAGTTTTGAATACATTAGATGCAAACCGTGTAAGTTAATTCATCATATTTTATACACATATATAAATTACAGATCCCTATAAAATACGTAATACTCACAAAGCAATACAGTTTCATGTATGTTCAAGATGTAGATATAGGTTATCACATACACTTCAGGTAACAGAAAGTGCTTTCACTACACTAAACCCAAGACTACAGTGCAATATCAACAGAATTATTTAGTTTGTGTTTTCAGTACTACTCCTTCAAAACAAAAGCCCCACAGGCTTGTGAATTAAAAAACTCAGAGGAAAGTTTTTGTATGCATCTGAGACAGAAGATGAGACAGATCAAAGGAAAACTGGAACAGCTCAAAATCTCTGGAAGAGCAGTCTCTCTTCTCAGTACTGATGTGTTTCATCAGGAGTTCGTGCACAGACTAGTAAGGGGAAGCACACCTATCCTCATTAGCAGGTGTTGCACACATGATAATTGTTCAGTTTTTCACAAAATTACCTTTCAAAATGTATATTCATTATACATCATTATATATATTACATATATAATTCAGAACTCATTACAATCAGAGCAATAAATAACACAGAGATTTCAAATTTATATTTAATGTCTGATTGGAGATGTAGAAAAGCTTTATATGTCACATAGTACATGCTTCTAATATCATTATTACATATTATCATTACAGCCAGCACATTTGACTTGTGGTATTAGTAGGGAAGTTATCATTACTCTTTTTGACTCTTACTAGCATACATTCGTCATAATGGAGGAAACCCAGTATCATGAAAGATGCTGTTCAGCCAGTTCCCAGAATTCTTGGCAAGTTCTGCTGGGACACCCTGTTACCATATTTGACTTTCGTCGCATAAGCCCCTCCATGCTGTGCGATGCGGGAGAGAACTCACTCGACACCTCGGGACCTACAGCTGCCTGCTACAGCTATACACCCCAACTCCCTCCCTTCAGTCTGGCAAGTGGACTCTGTTAGCCCATGGGAGCACCGAAATGGCTCAAGCTCTCCTGAGATGAGCCAGGAGTTGATGAAAGCTTTTCACGATTTAGCGCAGTGTTGGAGCTGCTCCTTATCGTGCCCAACTACAGCCGGGTCACCAAGAGCTTTCCCTCCCTTACATTCCTGCTGCTGGGAAAGTGGCTGGACGGCTCCCACGGCGGGAAAACTGCCAAATCGCCGGTGTAAGAGACGCGAAGATGCTTGGCCTCGCAGCCGGGCCCGGGGAGCCGCGTCGGGGCGGGACGGTGCCCCCGACGGCAGCGGGCGAGGGGCGAAAGGCCAGGCCACTACCGCCCCCTGCCGGTGACGGGCGGAGCCGCCCGCCGGCAGCCGCCCCGGGCCGCGCTCCCGTGCGCTTTCGGAATCACACCCCCCCCCGCCCCCCTCAGCAGCGCCGATAAAACACCTGGGAAAGCCAGGGAAAGCACTGTGCCAAAGTGGCTTGTCCCGAAACATTGCCCAGACCCTAACGGCGTCTACGGCAGTGCGTTGTCTTGAGGCTTTTCTCGTTCTTACGAAGGAAAAAAAAAAAACCCAAAATTGCTGATGCCGGGGAGCAGTGCCACCTCTCAGCCACGCCACTTTGCTCAAGGTCGCTCCGCCTGCACATCAGTCTGAATCACAGCGCAGATGCCCAGGGGATGGACAGCAGCCCCGTCCTCCTTCACGCCAGCCCCGCGCGGGATTCCCCGCTCACAGCGGGACGGGCCGCTCGGGCTTTAACGGCAATTCCCGCACAGCGCTGTCACCTTGTAGCACAAACATATTTTTCTTTAAAGACCCTTTAAAAAATAACCGGTTAAAATAAAACTTTTTTCCTTCTTTTTTTCTTTTTTTTCCCCCTTTTTTTTTTTTTTTCCCCTCTTAATTGAAAGACTCGGCTCCTGCCTTTCCCACACCAGCTGTCTCCTGTAAATCCGGCGAGGCTGAGGAAGGAGAGGACCCCCCGCACCCCCCAGCTCAGTCAGGGCAGGGTTCGCGGCGTGGTGGTACTCGAGGCGCTGGGACGATCGGTGTTTCTCAAGAACGCAATTGTTTTGTCACCTTCTCCCGTCCAGCGCTTCCGCCACGCCACAGACCCGAGCGGTGCCACAGCTCCGCCGTGCCTCTCCTCGGGGGATTTACAGCAGCGGCGAGGAAAATTGGGAGGCGGCGGGGGGGGTGGTGGTGGATCTGTTTATTCGCCGGTGTCTTACAGACAGGAACGGAGTGCCCCGAAGATCTGGCTTTGCCGGGGAATGGAGGGAGTCCACGGCAGCCCTCGGGCGTCCACCGGAGTTCACCTCCTCGGTGTGGGGGGGTGTCCCGGGGAGGCCTCTGCGTGCGGCGGGGGAGGAAGGCTTCCTTCCTCTTCCTCTCCCTTCGCCTCCTTTTAGCCGTGCGGCGGTACCTCCGCCACCCCCCCGGATGGGGGGGGTGACTCCCCTTCCGCCTCTCCGGCCCCTGCTTCTGCCGTGGTCCCAGCATGGCTGGATAGACAGATTCTTCTTATTATTATAATAATTATAATTTTAGCCCAATTTCCCTGAGGGTTGGGGGATCTCACAGCAGGTGTGGGCAGCCTCTCCATCTCCGCAAAGGAGCATGCTCGGCGCTCTCGGGCATGCTCCTTCCGCGGGGAGGGAGCTGGAGCTGGGCCGGGGAGGGGTGGAGGGGGGGAATCCTCACACTTGCACCGTCCGAATGCAAAGTTTTATTGTTTAAGAGGCACCGGAGCCGGGGGGAGTTGGGGCAATCCGGCGCCTTCTGCCCCGCACCCCGCCGCCGCTTCCCCGGGTCGGGGAGGGGACCTGCGCGTCGCGGCGGGGGGGTTGCGGCTTGGGGAGGGGGTTCCCCCTCGCTCCCAGCGGCGAGGAGAGCAGGAGAAGGAACAAGAAGAGATGCCCAGGCGAGGAAGGCAACTTCTGCTGGGAAACCCGCCGGTCCGCTGCCGCCTTTTCCCAGGGCGCTGCCCCCAGTGCGGATGCAACGCGGGGAGCACAGGGGCAGCACCACCACCATCATCATCACCACCATCATCATCATCATCACCATCGTTATTATTAATATTATTACGACGATGTCCGCGGCCGCGCAGGCGGAGGGGGAAGCCGCACTCGGCCCCGACCGCTGTCCTCCAGCCCCCTCCTCCGCACTCCCCCTTCCTCACCGCGGGACGGCTGCGCCCCCGCCCGCGGCTGCGGGACCCCCGCGCACCGCCCCGCGTAGCCCCCGCCCCCGCGGCCAGGCAGCGGCAACGGCGGAGAGGGAGGGAGGGGATCCAACCCAAATCGTCATGACGGCACCCGGCGGGGTCGCCTACCTTGAGCTCCTCCGTGTCCAGGTTTGCTGATCTGTCCATAGAGCGGAGCGGAGGGGAAACGGGGGAACTTGTGCCAAAAATAAATAAATAAATAAATAAAATTTCAGAGGGGTGGGGGGTGTGGGAAGAGGGGAATCTAGTCTCTCAGTCTCTCAGTTTCCAGCCTAAACTCAGCCTTGTCCTCCAAACCCTGGCAGCTCCCCTCAGTCTCATTCTCCGCGATCACGCCTCCACCGGTTAAAATAAATAAATAAATAAATTTCACTTTTTTTTTTTT